>JTDE01022068.1:77160-89446 GCA_014338405.1 Paragonimus skrjabini miyazakii
ACGTCGTGAAAAAAATTTCGTTAACAATAAATTATCAAGTTATTCATGTCGGAACTCAAGATTTTTATACAAAGACGAAATTTGACTATGTTTGATTTAATCGAACTCTCAAGGATTCAGGTCGATGGAGGTTTTCTACCTCGACTGGCTTAAATGTTTAATACAAAAGTGTGGTGATTCCTAGGAGCTCTGTTAAAGTAATACTCATCAAACCGTTAAAAACCTAACATGGATTGATTAGGATTGTTACATTTATCCAAATGACGCAATAAATGTTTCTACCTGGCATGTAGTTTTGTTTAAATCCGTCAGGTTTTTTAGTCACGTTTGTTCTGATTACAACTGGAACAACTACTGAAGAACTTTGTGTGATTTTTCAGTGTTGAAGTAAGACGGCACATTATCATGAACACTCGTTTGGCTTTACCAATAATGTAATGATACCTCACTCAAGAAATTGTCAGCAATTTTCTTCTTTGCTTTTTTTATCACCATTTTTCAATGTAGTGTGTAACACCAACATAAAATTTACCTACCTAAAACCTAACTTCATCTTCTCCATTTCTACGCAGTTTATGTTTTGCTACTGTTCGTCACGTGAATTCCAAAGAATCAGAACTGGATGCAGATCAGGGCGAAGTATTTGAGGTAGGTTTGTCTCTGTCACACAGCAGTGAAGAACCGAAAGTCAACTTTTACAAACCGCACAAAATATGGCAGGTATATTACCAGGTCATTCGAATGACAAACCAATGCGCACTTGCCCCCAACCAATTAGCCTGGCGGAACTCCATAATAATACCTTGTTAAGATATACTAACGACAAAGAGCTGTAAAAAAATTACTTCTCGATAGGGGGTCGTTGGTCTTATCAGTGCTGCTGCGTTATTGTGGTGGAGGAATGCTGGCAGCCTCCATTTGGCAACATGCCGAAACATATGCGGTGAGTAGTGGTAGCAAAATGTCATGACATGGTACATACCGGATGCTTCAAAATGTACAATCTAGGGAAACAGTCAATACAGTGGTAGAACCTAAAGAATGATGTGACGGCCCGTGTACTTACTGGCCAAAAACGTCACTTGCCGAAATGTGACAGCAGGATAACTGAGAAGCCCTTGCAACCAATCTCCATCTCCGAAATCGGGGAAATTTACTCAGAGGATAACACGATCTATTTCTACTGAACACACACAGTAAATAGAATTCTTGCCACAGCGGAACATTTACACATTGAATTAATGCAACTGACTTGATGCGGACTATGATTTGATAGCAAAGAATGTCAAGCTCGAAAGCACCAACTTCAAAACGAGCGCATTCAGGTGGCGCTGTACTAACCCGTAAGAAATGGGACCATCGACTGCAGAACCTGAAGAATCAACAAAGGGTTCACAGCCAAATGACGTGACTGAGAATATAACTCACCGTTGGTATGGTTGGTTCACCGTTTTGTAGGGAGTTCACAAAGAGACTGAACCCACGATGAGGTCAGAAGGCATGTACATGCTAAACTACAGAGCAGCATAAACAATCACAATTGAGGTTGTTCCAGATTGCAACATTCTAGGCCTATGATTGAAATATTATTTGCTGTATGTTGTGTGGTGAAAGTGGACAATCGCGCCGTGCCACTTATAGGGGCGTAGACCGAGGCAATTAGTAGAATAATCATACAAATGAGGAGCTTAGAAACGCCAAATCACTATATGGTGTTCTGCGAGCATTGACAATTATTTCGCACGAAGATCGTTACACTATGCAAATGAGTAATATCGTTTGAATTAAAACATACCTAATCTGTTCCTGTTCCGTCAATGAACAGTCTTTCTGTCACACGCATTTTTGGCCCATAATATGTGCGTCATAAATGCTAAATTGAAATATATATAAACTTATTTAAATACGAATCAATCAGACCAGTATCGGATAACTTATTTAGAAAATGTACTGTCTACAGATATAGCTTGCTACTTTGGTAAACTGATATCATCTACACTGCTAATTGGTAACGTTCTTCAATATGAGTTGTTGCTACCTTGAAGAGTGTACGTAAATCTTGATGGCTGTCAGTTGTTTCTTACCATTTTTTGTCACTAGAATCTTTATGGTCGATCCATTACAGATGCGTTCACGTTGACTCCAACCACAGAACGATTATGTACTAGAGCCTGAGGCTGAATAAACGTTGCCTTGTGCAGATATATAGGTTGATGAGACTGAGCAAAATTTTACTGCACTATCTAAAATCAGGTCGTTCATGTCAATAAATTATTCAAAATCATTGTGAACTCCCTAAGTAAATGGCTGAAACCCAGCTCCATCATTATTCTGCCGTTTTTATAGATAATTGATAACACAAAGGATGATTGTTGGACAGTGGAGAACTATTCCGGAGATCGCGGTGAAATCCCGAAATGGAAGCTCAGATCATTTACTCTCAAGCCACGAATGTACCAGAAAGAAAAAATACCCAAGAAGTCAGCATGGCAAGAAGACACGATTTTTTTCCCTTCTCCGGGTGGTGCCCCATTGCAAAAGCATAGCAACTCACGAAGTCAGCCTATGGGTCCGTTTATGAATGTGGCATATACGCCTGTGGAAATACCCTATCCGATAAATACAGCCACAATCCCGTCTGATGGTTCAACAATGATGGTATATTTGCCAATACAGCAGATAGGCGGTACACAAGGCCAAGGATCTCCAGTACTGTTGCTACCGTATCGTTCGAAATCCCACGATCAACACTACCAGTCACCTGGACGAAGTGATCATGTCAGAGATGAGCATCGCATATCCGGATCGTTTCCTTACCAATACTCTCCAGTGAGTGGTGAGTTTGCCTGGCCGTACAAGCTCAGCACAGGCAGAAGAGAAGATTTTGAAACAGCCTTTCGTTTTGGTCACCTCCCACTACCATCGTCTAGGTTACTGAAATACAGCCACCCTCATTCTCCATCACCTTACGACCCAACCATCGTCTTGGACACCAAGTATAAACCGAAGGCTGCACGAATTTAAACCTGGACTAAACAGTTCAGTCTCAGTTAAACTACTTCTTCCCTTATCTCTTTAAATGGCGCATCGTATAAATGTTCATACAAACCCAAAATCATCAATCATTGTTTTGATAGTCAGTTTTGAAATAAAATGTACCCCCAAAAGACTGCAAAATAGTGCTTGCATTAATTCGGAAAACCTGTCTACTTCACTCCATGGCGAACGTTTGTATTAATTCATCAACGATTTTTAACACGTAATATCCTGCGAACATCTAATTTTGTGTTACAGTTCTCATGCTTTTGAAGTAAGCTCATCGATACTGTATCCCTGTTTTGTACATCTTACTTTTATCCCGATTAAATTTTGAAGGTATAAAGACAAACCGACCAACAATACAATGTAGTGACCAAGGATCGCGTGGCTTTTATAACGATACTGGCTACAATCGTGCTTCCCCGCTTGGTTGTTCTAGGCACATGCCATGCTGTTTGCCTATTTTACTAGGCTGGATATGAAATCACTGCTGTCTTCTTCAGCCGTGTGAATAGTTTAACACAATGGGTGCTTGTTCGTTATTAACTACTTACCTTTTACTCTCATCTTCAGCGTAGTTTCGCCTGCATCTTTTTGATTAATGTTTAACGTAGTCTAAGGTGCTGAGCACTTTTGTTTTGCACGCTTTGGAGTGCCACCAAGTGAGCTGAAACCCTTCTCCCTGTATGTCCTTTACCTTCTCGGTAACTGTCACTGGTCGTAGACTGGGCTGGATCTAAATACTTATTACAATTTAAAGCATTGCTGCAAACACACATTTTGTTTCTGCGCTTTGCCCTGTTTTTCTTACACAATCAAACCAGGAATTAGCTTCGACCTGTGTGTGTACAAACTGTCCGAGTTTACCTAACGAACTTTTCGAAATCAGGATAAAACTACTCACATCTCTGCGCTCAAGGAGACCTGATGTTCAGCTGAAATCAGTGACAATGGACTGAACGTCTCTGGGTATTCGGACTGCCGTACAGATTCACCCCGAGGTAGAATGGGGGCTGTGCAATTCTTCTTAACCATATTTGCCTAGTATCTAGGGTCACTGAAGAACTTCACTCTTCCGACAAGTGTGATGTTCCGTGGCTACTGCTAGCAATGCGCGGCAGAGACACACTCCCAGTGAGAGTCCTCATACAACTTATCTGTTGATGACGTATTTCTTGAAAACCTAGAAAACTTCCTAAGGCTAGTACTCAATCACATCTCTGCAAAACTTTCACCAACCACTGCTTACTGCTGACTTCTTCGTACTAGACGTTAAAGACCTCTTACACAAGAACAAATCAGAGCATGACGGGTCCAGACAAAATTCACTCTCTGCTTTTCGAAGAATTGGCAGTTATTTTAGCAAAGCCCCTCAATTTGTTCGACCAAGCGTTTCGGATTAAAATTCTCCCTAACGCATGAAAAGAAACCACTGTCATGCCAGTCTTCAAGGAGGACGACCGGCACTTCCTTGCTAGCTTCTGGTCAGTCAGTCTTACTGGAATCTCTTTCAAGATAGTGAAGCGTCTATCACAACACGTCATTCTTAAACTCTGCTTACGGAGTTTTTTTCTTTACACAGCATAGCTTTCTTCCTAGCCGGTCATGTATCACAAACATTATTAGCTTTATGAATAGCTTGATGGAGGCCAAAAACAATGGTACGATCTCAGACGCTCTCTTCTTCGGTTTCACCAAAGCCTTCGACCTTGTCCCGTACAGTCATCTCAAACAGAACCTCGAAACATATGACATCCAATAACAGGTTCTTTACTAGGTTGCTTTTTTTTCTTTAAGGTCAAAACCGGATCAGATCTTTCAACTCTCTCCATGGTTTTTGTGGGGTTTCCTCAAGGACCCATGGTCGATCCTCTTTTGTTTCTAATGCACACCAGCCACCTCCCGGACAGTATTTTCAGCAACGCTTTTCTGTACGCTGACGAGCTGAAAGTGTGGAGTGGTAGTTATCCCGGTTTAGTATAAGTAAACCTTGAGAAGATTCTGCGCTAATCAGACTGTTAGAATCTCCCCCTAAGTGGCAACAATAGGAAATGCAAATGTCTTCGTGAATTACAATGCGCTCAACACGGTGAAAATTACAAAGATTAATCAAAAGAGAGATCCAAGTATCTAGACCTCGTATAATTTGTCTCTCACCCACCATCAAGAGATGGCCGCAGAAAAGAGGCTCACTACGCTTTGGATATAGAACAGACTCAATTGTGAAACATCTGAGCTTCAGCCGAAGCACATGGCCTCTTCTAAATTAACTAATCTGTCAAACCACTTATTAGTGACACTCCTGGGATAATAAAACGACCCTTTAGCCACCTAGACAGGAAAGCGTTTCACACACATTGCACAGTTTATAAAGAATCGTTACTTGAGTACGCTACGCCGCTCGTGTATACTGGGTCGGACGAAGACTTACTCGCTGTTGAGTGTGTTCATCCAGCAACCACCTGGCTAGTCACTGCCATGCGTCATGTGGTTTGTAGGACACGGCCTGACATTCTTGTTCTGTAGCTACCCGAATTCCAAAGAATTTCCGGTGACATTATACTTACACACTTTTTTCATATGTGTTGGATTAGTAGAACAGGTCTCCGTCCTAGTGACCGCATGAGACCGACGGGGTCGTGGTAAGTAGCTTTACACACTCCGAAGTCGGACCTTCCTTAGGCACCATTCCTATTCTTACAGAGTTATCAATCGCTGGGATGATCTTCCATCTGGGGTCGTTAGTTGCTGTCATTGTGATCGTGTTAAAACGCTGGTAGGTTACCATTTACTCAGAACTTTGATTGGCCAGTAATTCTATTTTGTTATTCGTACTTTCTGTTATCGTATGCAATGGTGTTTTCGGTGACTGATTTTCAGATCAACGGACGCCCGCTAAATATTGAAACAGATGAACTGACTGGATCCCAGTCATTTTTGTCTGCGGTCCAGAACCCACATAGTAATCACTGAAATCGTGTTCTTTTAGTCTGAGGCCCGCTAGGAACACAGTTTGTTCGTTCTTCAGGAAAGCCAATTTAAATTGTTAGTGGACGAGGAACCAGCGCATGCATACGTGCCCACCACAAGTCGTGGCCACCCATATTGTGTGTATCGGCTAACGAGCACCTGCAATTTAGACATCAACGTGAACCTAACCATTTTCAAGTTTAGTAGTGTAAGGACACTCCTACAACGTTTCATTCTAAGATTGGTGAGTTCCCGAATGGCAACAACGGAAAAGTGTGCATGCAACACAGCACCCAATACATTAACAAGACCGAGAAAATTAAGAAGCACAACTTGTTGGTGTCTGGTATGTATAATACAGAGAAGAAAAGTGCAAAATTTCCTCAGGAAAGAAAATGGTACACAATTTTACTAAACAAACATCTTATAGGGATGGTAGATTATACTATAAGGTTGCGACAAAACGTTCTGATAGGTCATTACACTATGAAAATGGTTTGAACTGTGCTACACGTGCATTGTGAACATGTCATTTTGCCATTAAAATTAGTAAAATACTTTCGGAAAATAAAAGGAATTTATTAGCTTAGCTTGTTGACCTAACTGTTTGCAGCCCGTAAAACGCTCAGGCACGATCGATATCTAAACGATATACTTAGGACGATAAGAAACACGTAGGCAGTCGGATCCCAAATGTCAAGGTAAGCTGGATTTGTTACTACGATACTGTTGACAGCGGAATCAATGAAACAAACGCTATGACAGGTATTCACGTTCACAGGGCGTACAAAAACAATAGGCACCAAATAGGCTGTACAAGCGTATGGATACAAGCAACAAGGAATCATCGGTTAAGGCTAGTCAGCAAATACGAACCTGACAAGTCAGTCCCTAAAGATGATGCAGCATGTGTGGGGACTAACCAGTGTAGCGACCTAATCTATGCATTAATGACTATCCTAGTGTTTACACTGTCGTTTGTATCCTTTTTGATGCGAAACTTTGTAAACGCTCAAACATGTGTTTGAACGAGAACGGATACCGAGAAGAACACAGAGTACTCGGACGTACAACTCACGCCGCGCGCTCAGCTGCTAACCAGTCCGCCATATTATCGATTCGTCCTATTGCACGCTCGCTCGCACATCGACCTCGTGTGTCGACAATATACCCCTTATTTGCTTACTGCGTTAATTTTAAACTGTCGTCTCCGTTCGCTTGATCCTACAAACTGCCGAACCCGTTTAAATCATATGCTATATTGTTGTTACCGCAAAAGACGCTTGACATGCGAGGTTGTTTATTGCATGAAATCCCGTACAGGTTATGTTAAAACATAGTGTGATGGATTAGCAAGCCGGAGTAGCGAGTATTCCAACTCTCGGCGGAATACCTCAACGTGTGGAGGTACGTCCAAAAGCCCATAGCTAATGGATCGGAGGTACAATTATTCCAACACTCAGAGGAATATCTCGACACGGTCAAAGTTTACTGTGGATAGATGGCGGACAATACGAGCGACTGGACGAGCCATTGCTCAACGAACTCGGACCAACGGACGAAAAATGGCAGTCGGAAAACCCCCCAATAGAAGGGGGCCGATCACACACATAAACCGGGCAGAAGTGCACATGACGTGCGAGCGGAAACCGGGCGTGCTGTAGACTGGCATTTTGATTCATAAACGCGAGTGCGCGCGTAGCATGGTAACAAGCGAGTTGGACAAGAAAGATTGTGCTTTATTGGACGCCGTTTCGCCATAATAGGACCACGAAGGCTCACATTCACTTGCACAGTTGACATGTATCCACACACATTGGGCAGCAGTACACAGTAATTCGCCCCGGTGGCACACCGCCCATAGTGTTGCGAGCCAAGAACACAGACGGCGCGAGGGTTATTTATTCAGGAAACCACAACACATGGGCTATGCGTTTCAACATGACAAGAAATAAAAACACTCATCTGCGTATGGTACTGGTCCAAGAACGTCACGGTTGCCACGGAGGCTAATGTTTAGTTCCTGTATGTACCGAGAATCATTTCATGTGATGCTGCACTACGATGTTTCTTTCTGTATCTTTCCCGCGGTTACTTCAATTACAAAATCCGTGCTGTTGCCACACTACTGAATGGTAGTGGTGTGATTAATAGAGTGCGATCACTCCTCCTCAGTACAGTAGTGTGTACACATCATTCCAACGGTCGCTTCCGATCCTTCATCTTCTTGGCGTTGAGATCTGCCTTGTAGTTCTCCAATGCGGTCAATATACTACTCACAAACAGGGCTGCCTGTAATGTAACAATTATATATAATCGAGTTCAGTGAACGAGTTGCCTCCTTCATACAGTACACTCCGAGTCCGCTTAGTGTGGAAGTACATACCTAAGTTATATCCCAATTATCTTCGCTTAGTAGCTAAAGGTATTAACTAAGCTAATCAGCCATTTTTGTCTTCCGTTTCTCCGACCACGCTCGTAATCCCTGCTTTTGGGGACCTTAGTCCAGCCTTGTGGCTCGCTGTGTAAGAACTAGAGTTCAACAGCCGACGTTTAGTAAGTGATTCTGTCGAGGTTTCTCAACCTATATCACGCCTCCCTCACGATATGCCAAACTCTTTAGCGATATCTCACTGGGCCTATCAGCGAATCGTTAAGAGTCTGCTAACAAATCAGTACACAATGAAACAACCGCCGCAGAAAATGCGTTTTGAACAATTGCTGCACAGTTTATGGTTGGGCGGCAGGAAGACATCAACTCTTCTTTGAGACATGCGACAGTCAGTGGACAAATTCCCGTTGTCAAAGCTTTTCATGCAGAAGCTGTGAATGCAACGACTTCCTGAGTAAACACAAGGAATGTTGTCCATGTTGCACTCACGTCCGCCGGTTGAGCTGGCGGCTTTAACCGACGCGATATATGAACGTTTTGAGGCACCACGTCTTCATCATTAGCTTGTCAAGCAGTTATTCACAGCAATCCTGTCAATCGGTTGCTGGGCACGAAAAACACTAAAATAGCACTCCTACGTAAGACACCCCACAAACACTAATCATAACCCGTTTTACTCAACCACCGAAGTGGCGCAGATGCGACGTGAGCCGGCAGACCTTCGTGCCAGATCACCATTCAATATTTTTCTAATTTTTGCTCGATCGTCGGCCATACCATAGACTAGCGGTCTTTGTTGATACCATGAGACATACGGTGAAAACACCAGAGAGTGGCGACCACTATGTAGCTGTCGGGACAACAAACGTTTAAACTAACAGACAGGCGCGTTTCAATGACGACAGCCGCGGGTTGGTCACAAACACGTCGCTTTTTTGAGAGATCCGACCTCCAGAACAAACTTCCTAATCGATACAGGAGGGGTGGTTAGTGTCATCCCGCACTTGACAACGGATCTGCGATTAGAACCTGGTACTATACACCGATCTGTATAATGCAGGCCCATTAAAACATTTCACCGTCGACCTTTGAGCATAAACCTTAGTCTTGGTTGTGATTTCTGCTGGGTTTTCTCGTGGTTGGCATTACTTTATCATTACTGACACCGATTTCCCAAGACATTTCGACTTGCCATTTGGCGCGCGTCAGTGACTTTTAGCTGAAAGATCGACGACGTTCGTGTTTGTTACGCACAACCGTCATCAGTCTAACTTTTCTGATCCCATATTTTGCGAGCCTTATGAGGAGTTCATCCGAATCTCCTCAGCTGACCAGAACAACTAACGAATTACCTGTGTTAACCTGGAGATAACCCAGGTACGTCTTCTGTATGATATGTAAAATTCTTCCCCAACTCTTAGTTCACACTGCACATAGAACCGTTAAGTTCTTCGATCGCCGTCTGCGTGTTGCATGCGATCGCTTTTGTTTGTTTGCACTCTTGGCAACCTATGTGCGCCAGCGGCGCCACACACAATTCCAGATTGCTTGCGCGTTCGACGGTCAGATCCTTAATCTCCCTAACTGCTTTCGCGCATCGGTGTTGTTTATCACTGGTTAAGACCTATTGTAATTCTCGCATAACACACCTTCGGTCTCCCAGGATTAGTTCTATCCTCACTGCGCGTCTGGCACTTTTCGAGTGTACCCAGGAAACGTTGATTTAGTGCACGTACGCATTAAATATCAGCCATGGCAGCGGATGTAGCACATCACATTGTCACACGAGGGCCGCCAGTTCGAAGTAGTCCACGTTGCTTAGCTCTCAGCAAGTTGAAACTTACCCAGTCCAATCATGATTCACCACGATACTATTCGTTCGTACAATCGCTCATGGGCGTAGCCGTTGTATACGGTGCCAAAAGAGACGGATAACGACTGGCGCCGATACAATGTCTATTGTTCACGGAAAAACGCAACCGCCCCCAGCGAATATACATTCCCTCACTTTGAAGACATGACGGAAAACCTGTCCGGAAAGCGGACATTCGCCAAAATCGACCGCGTAATGAGGATGAGCAATCACACTATACTAATACTACTGCTCAGTAATCAGATAGAGGCGCATATATGGGTTTCAAGTAACCATGGGAAAATACAAAAACATTGGGGTGAGGTATGCCATGAAATGATGCTTTCGGCACATGAACTTGGCATTGGCAAACGTGACGTCCATGGGTCCGAGTTATGTGCAGAGTGCTTTTGTTTATTGTGGTGTTGTGTATATACCTCATGTGTCGATTTTCCGAATAAATCCAATCCCTGCGCCATCCGCTTTCTTGGCTCACAGCACTAGCAATAGTTTATAACGAAATCCCGGCAAGCAACAGTCTTAACACAGGCCGTATGATCTTCGCTACACTGCTGAAACTATCCAACGTATTTTCCACGATGTTTGTCACAGGTTAGATGGTACTTATCCGTACTTGGATGATATTTTGGCCGCTTTGTCACCATAAAAGGAATATTGCGCGGATTAACTCTCATTTTTCGCTCATTTATCGCGTCATACAGTGGAAATACAGTAAATTAAGCTGACGTTTTAGCTGCCTCTCGTGACTTCCTTAGACCATAGTATGCCCATGAATGCTGGTCGTAGACCGTAAGTTCCTGAGCTGTCGTGTTCGGGAAAATCACTTACCTGGAAAAAAGCGTTTTAAAAGGTTGGTACCTGGTGCAGATATTGAAATCGTCAAATCTGCGTTATGGACCCATATGTTTGTTTTAACTGACCGTTAACTGAAAACGACTGTTCGTGATTGATTTTAGAAAATTGGTATGACTGCTGATTGTTGTGATCGACTGGGTTTGGCAAAGTTAAAAGCAGAATGCTGGGGTAATTTTTAATCGATCTTTTCATGCTTCTCATTTGTTTGTTATTTGATTTCGTTTTTTATTTTTTATTTATAGGAGATGGATTATATTGCGACTCTCAAGGCTATGTGTGAGGAACGAGAATTTCGCACTTTCTCACGGTTTCAGGAGTGTCTTCGGAGGTACATGGGCGAGGTGGGCGTTATGTACGCTCGTGGGACGAGCAGTAGGTCGAAAACTGCTTTGAAGTACGATAAGGCAGGGTGATATGGTTTCCTGAAAACTGCGGATCTATTATCGTAGTACGCAGTACAAAAGACGTAGGAGTGTACGCGAAGGTGCTCGACGTGTCTATTGGGTTAACCGTTGTTAGTTTTAACGAATCAGTTCTCGCGACACATGTTGCAGATCACGCTTTTATGCGGTCCGACGAGATGCATGTCTCGTTGTGAGCTTTTCCTGATGCTAACTCCAGGTTTCGTACACCCAAGGTTTCCCCAGTCTTATATTAACACGGATCGGAAGTCACAGTGGGAAGACGGTGAGTCTGCAAACAAACTTTATTTATTTATTTATTCACCGTACACAAGCGGACATCAACGCAACGAATAAGGGCGCTAGAGAGCTGGACGTGAGAGAACCTTCGGCACAACCGCATGGCAGCCGCCAGAGGGGACAAATGTCAAAGGAAATTCCAGTTGACCTTCAGGATTCAAACAAGTGTCAACCTGGTTGGGCGGCGTTCCCAATGGTAGTAGCTAAAACATTGTTATCCTATTGAATATAGCCTACAATGGTAGAGATGGCGCAGATTCCTAATATATTACAAGTAAAACTGCGATACCTACGCCAACACACTAAATTTGATGCTAGTGGTTTGTAGTAAATATACATTCACAAGGTAATGTGGACCAGGGCTGTGGTACTGGCAAGGCAACTCTCACGCCGCGGGGAGTTTAGAATTCTGGGGACGTCGAAGGTGATCTCATTACAAGCTCCTTCGAGTTGGAG
>JTDE01022069.1:0-10831 GCA_014338405.1 Paragonimus skrjabini miyazakii
GTAACAATGGAATGAGACAAGTAACAGATAGCTAACACTCTGAACCTAGTATTCACCCCTACTTATGTGATTTCGGTCCATGACCTGGCGCTTTCTGTTTTGTACATTTGATTGTTGGTGTTTGCTATTATAAAACCTCCCATTCAAATCGCAGAGGGTCTCCAGTACACCCCACCTCAATATCCTCGACGCATCAACCCTTGAGATCACTGCCAGTGAAGCAGCCTTCAGATATAACCATTTCTGAAGTTATTGATGTGAAGTCACAATCTGAGGTTACTTAGATGGAGACCGACTCAATCAAACTGTGCCAACCACACGAACCTCCGTCGAATCAAAGTCGTCTTCACAACGTGACACAACGTCAGCCTTTGTTCTGGCATCGCGAGTGAATGATTTCAGGCAATCTCAATGGTGTAGTCTTTGATAACATACTTCTAAGCAATACGATTTCAGCCAACATATAACCCAAGGCACTATGCACATTAGCATACTCAGCCTGAGGACACTTTGATTTCGACAAGAACTTCTCCAAGCGACACCTCAAACTCATGTGGATTGGTTACTGCATTGTGCGTACCACATCGAAGCCTAGTTGATGGTGGGTTCTGCTGTGGTCATTCGGTTTATTGGGGTTCCAACAAGCTACGCTGGTTTGAGTAATGAGCTAGATGGCACAGGTAATTTGCCATCCGGTGGTTGCGATTCAAGCGGGGAAAAAAAAACAGAATATATACAGATGAGTAGTCGGGGATTTGGTTAATTTCAAGTCGAACATCATCCACAATTGATCGCAGCTGTTGCATTCCTATAGTCTATCCAGTCGGCCGTTTTCGAAAAGAAGCACTAGACTCCAGTTTTGCTCTCATTAGAGCTCGTCAGTAGTGCATATCCTCGCCAATGATGGGACTTGAACCACGGACATGCTGTTCATGAGGCAACCGTGTTTACCACTGCTCCATTGACCTCACGTGAGGCACGACCGCATTATTATATGTGAACGCTTAACCACTTTCGCTTGTGAGTAATGATCAGGTTGCCCGATCGTCTCGAAATGGAGACACAGTAAATGTCCTGTTAACTCCAATCGATAACCCCGCGAAACCTCGAAATCTCCGATCTCATTAAACCTGCTAGGCAGCTTCATGAATGTCGTCCTCACCCATTATTTTAGGAGCATGATCTAACAAACAATCCGTTCACGAGTAAACGTTTAGTTGCAAGCTCAATACCATTGCACGGAGACTCACCAGATCCAATTAACTACTGAGACAACAAACACAAAGCTGGTCTCATTGCTGGTTGACTAGAAATGTAAACTTCTATTCGGTTACTCAGGTTTTGCCTCATAATCAAACTGTATACCCAATTCCTCCAACTCATCCTTTCATGCAATTTGTAGTTTACCTTGCTAGGTACGAGGTTGATCTAATTTCAGAGCAATTCCATCAGCAGATGTGTTCACGGACTTGCATTCATCCAGAAAGTTGCTTTCTGCCTGCTTCATGAACCTTTTATAAAATTGTGCTCTTACTTTGTTATACTGAATGTTTCTAATGCTTTCTCACCATTGTTAAGGAGATGGTAACCTCAAAGCCGTTCTCAGCGTGTTGTAACGAACGCTTAACTTCTCTTAGGTGACAGTGTTCCTATCATATTTTTCATCAGACTTGTGGTTCACTGTTAACTGTCGTATGACAGAATTGGTGTCGCTAGTGTTCGAATCCGGATAACCTTTCCCACATTCAGGACCGGATGAAACGTTGGAAGACCTGCTAAGAAAATACACCAACATGCCTGTTCATGTCAAAAGTAAGCCTTGCTTCCTTTATTTTCATCGAATGAATTCGAAACGAAAGCCTTATCATCAAGTCCGATACACGCGGTAGCTTGGTGAATAATTGCCAAGAACACAGGCCATGTGTACTTGTTTGTAAATGTGATTAGTTAGATGAGAATAATGGAAGCGGTACGCAAATATTAGTATCGATGTCACGATAACTGACCCCGAATGCCAACCATTATTAATACGCTGTTTAGTTGGTGCAATTATCATACGACGTTTATGGACCGCATCTACATTAGAACGGTACAAATGTAACATCGTGGTCCATTTCAGAATGACTAATCTGGCTAGCTCAATGATATTGATAAGTTGTGAACTGGACGTTGAAATGCTATTTCTCTGGGAAGTTTAATATCTTTTTCAATTTCTTCCTACTGCCCTAACGTTAAAACCACTAAGACAATTATGTTACCCAATGCTTCTTTCTGGAAACACATGCATTTGTGTTTGTCCCCATCATCCTCCCAAACCCTGAATACGTCGTTCTACTGTGTGTTACTGTCGGCGCTCGATGACACACGTGTATAATGTCGTAAAGATGGACAACTCAATCAGATCACTTGTTATCCTTAAGTGTGTCAGAATAAAATACTCTCACAAAACATAACGGTTTACTCAATTTTGACAAACCGAAAATTGGTGATTACATTTTATTGCAACAAGAATGTCAAAAGGGCAAACTGTATGGAGCAAAGTGTGGTTATTTTTGAAGGTGGACGGAGTGACAGATTTCCGCAATTATAACCTATAGGAAAGGAAGGAAAAGAAAGCTGACATATGCACTGTAATCAGAGTAGTTGGGTATCTTATTTCATCCTACTGAGTCAGTAACACGCGGACACATCCTGAACAAACCGTCGCACATTTTGAAACTTGTCATTTGTATTTCGACGGCTCGGATCAGTTGAAGCTCTCTTGGTCAGAACTTCCCGTGTTGGATCTTGTATTATTAATTGACTTCTATATACGGCAGCGCTTCTGTATATACCGACGCTTGCTAACGACATCAAACCAAATAATATAATAGTGCATAATGATTTATTGTTACTCACTGCATAGTAAAGGCCTTGTGATCATGAATCTCATTGTCAGCCAGCCAAGGTGAAGACGACGAACAATTGTGCGATTATTGATGAGTATCTGAAGGTCATTCTCTCTGGAAATCGCCAAGGTAGCATGTGGTGGGAAATACATATTGAATGAAAACTTGATAGATGAATCAGTTGAGAATGGGGTTAAAGTCATCGACTGCAAGTAGTTCAATGTTAAACAAAGACCGGAAATAATATAATCTTGAACGCAACCATGTCAATTTCGTTCGTAAGAACAGTTGACTCACCCACACCTCCTGGACGCGTTGTGCTGGTGGTAACGATGGAACCGTTGTTGGCGGTTGATTGATCAGGATTTGGGGAATCGGTTGTTGTGATTGATGAACTCCCGTCTGACTTCCCATCTGTTGTGGAAATTGGCATACCTAATTAGCTTGAGCAAACAGATATGTGGTGTGTCTGACATTCTGCTTCGACAACGATTCACACCGTTACTACTGAGTGATAGACTTAAAGGAGCGAATGTTTATCGAGTTAATAAGGCCAGTTGTCCGATTTGACCCCCAAGTGGGTTAAATTCAATTGCTGTTTCATTGTACCGTGCACCTCTTTGATAATCAGGTCGACAATCATTTGGATTATGGTGAAATAATGTTCACGGCTAAGCTGTTATCTTATTGATTATTCTCACGATCGGGATACAGTTTACACGAAACTAGACATTGCGTTTTACTCATCTCTGCGACCTCGTGTTAATGTTGTTTGCCAAAACTCTTGCGAAGTAGGTGGCGTCAGTCTCCACGATGGAATTTATAATTTGAGCTGAGAAAAGGGGTAAATATTTTAACAGGAAGGTGATGTCACATAGCAGGAAAATCTTCCCTCGATTGCGGTTCATTAGATATAAAAATTACACTAGTGGTGAATGGCATTGGCATTAACTTAAGTAGCATTGTGATTCGTTTCCCAGTATGAGTAATTAAATCATCTCCCCCATCTTGGACACGATTAGTCCCAGTGGGGACAAGCCGTCTGATCTGGCACCTGCTTTGGAAATTGACAATGTATACAATCGATCTGTTTGAACCAACTGAGGCAATC
Organism: Paragonimus skrjabini miyazakii; assembly: GCA_014338405.1. Taxonomy (NCBI): domain Eukaryota; kingdom Metazoa; phylum Platyhelminthes; class Trematoda; order Plagiorchiida; family Troglotrematidae; genus Paragonimus; species Paragonimus skrjabini miyazakii. Next base: position 4,000 of record JTDE01022069.1, read on the forward strand.
AGACTTACAATAAACGTCTAATGTTTTATTAAAAACTTAGAGATATCACCCGACCCAAATTTGCTGGCTGTTCAATGCATTGCGTGGCTAATTTTGTGGTTCATTCTTATAACTAGGTTAAATTTCAACGTTTCCATTATGATATCAGTTTATAAATTAGCTATATGGAAGCCAGTGTCGTTGACCTGTATAATGTTTAAGCACAAGTTGTTCGGAATATTTAGTTGACTTACCAACGAGTATGGTGATTTATAATAACTCCGTTTGCATAACAATTATGGTCAAGTGAAGCGGTTGCTTTTAAACTAACCGAGAAGCTTCACAGGCCGCCCGATAGAAGTTGCTTCGCTGTAGAAAAAGCGAGATTCCAAGCATGCTTTGATCAATTGTCTGAACGATGAGCAGGTGTAGTTGATGCGGTTGGCTGCCAACATGGAATTCTCAATGGTGATGTTGGCCTTCATTCGTGTAAAACCCTTGAAGTCTGGATCCTCGTAATCGCCAAATGGTTTTGTGAGTATGTTACTGTCACTAATATTGGACAAATCCAGGAAATCCACGATCTGTCTTTTGACCTGCCAGGATATAAAAACCACTTGGTAAGTCACGGTTCTGAAGTCGCCATGTGAGTTAGTAAACGCACGTGGGAAATAAGTAAAAGAATCTGAAAATTGGGCTGTTATATTTGGAACAGTTTGTGCATCATACTTTATGTCTTTCAATAATATGTTGTGTCTGCTTATGCTATACTTCGTTCACAAAAAGGTTCCTCCACAATAATACCAACAGCTGATTATGTTCCCGAAGACCCAATAGGTTCAACACCGTGTACATTATGTTAGGCGGTAAATGACCTAAACTATCGGAATTGACACTCTCCATTTCGAGTATCATGTGACTTGTTGGTTCCAGTGAAAAATGTTCGCAGTATTCAGTTTCGTTATAAGAGATAAACATACTGTCACATCTGTATACTTGCCCGTTATTCATGGAGAATGGGGACTTACGTTGTTTTGTACTTCTCTTGTAACTCTTTGATCCAAAACGAACCCTGCCCGTCTCACTCCTACACCAACTCTTCTCACTAGTCCGTCCACTTCGATTGCTGTAGAAAATAATGCAGAACAGATAAGCTATCGAAACTGTTACGCTAATGGTCCATAACTTGGACCTTTATGATAACCTACATGTAGTTGATAGGAAGACTATTTTAGTTAACAATGGCGCGTAGAGCGTACGAGAATGGAAGCGTGACGGTTATTGATATGCTTAATGGAGTTATGATTTCAAAACAGTTGTTCGGGTAGCAGTAGGTTAGCTTACTTGTTGATCCATGGTCTCCCGATGCTTATGAGATGCGATGAGAAAGAAAGTGATGAGACGAGTTATTCCTCATCTGTTTTATTGCAATTTTGAATTTTGAAAGAACCTCACACAGGATACTTAGTTTTCTTAGAGTCAGTTCACTGCACACAAGTATAATTTCCAAAGCATAACTTCATTACACACAAAAAATAAAGACCTGCAGTTTAACGATTCTGATCTCGAAATGCCATGAGACATACACCTGATATTATGAAAAACACACGTAGCTTACATGGACTTGCTGGTTGTCCAGAATTGCCTGTGAGAAATTGAATAAATATATTCAGATTTGACCAAGTAGGATATCAATAACATGCTTCTGATTAGAAGACTACAAACACAAATCTGCAGATTTGTGCTTGCGAACGTCCTGAAGTTTGTGCGAAATATTGCAGAAGGCGATACGAAGAGTATACAACTCACCGTTTTCCAGGGTTATATCCCGTAAGTAGAATTTCCTCTGAAAGGATTCGCTTTGCCTGACCAAGTTAGCCAGTAGAATATAGTATGTTGAACACAGTGGATCGTGTGTCCGAAGAAACTCTTCCGTAACCGGAATCGTATAATTCACGGTTATCCTATCTCTGTCTGTGCCAACGATTGTACATATTGAAATGTTCCTTTGTGGGCGATACCATGGAACCAAATAGGTTAGCTGGAAACAAGTTATGTGTAATTCGGATGATTTAAGGTGTATGGTTTATTACGGATGTTCGCACATTGTTTCAACAACGTTAACACATGAGGCATATTATAGCTGAATGTCCGAAAATAAGTTGAGTCTGGTTTTAGAAAAGTGTGTACGATGAATATCTAACGAATAGCATATACAAGATGAACATCTACTTCGGATTAAAAGTAATCAGCTGTTAGCTTCTGTGAATAGCTAACTGATACACATCAGATATCGTGTAAATTCCGTGGCTGTCACTTTCGTGATAACAGTTCGGAATGGACGTTTTAGCTGTTAATCCAAACACACTGATAGTTCCTTAAATACTTCAGTAATCTGACACGTAGGTGCATACAGCTCCTAACGAATCATAAACACTCAGTACTAAAGTTTCTGACGACTTACCTGTTCACAAACGTCATTTTGAACTTTAGCCCTGTTTTCTTCTGTCAGTTTTACAGGGGATTCTCCCAATCCCCAGTCGTAATCCAGGAGACCTTTGAATGTGCTGGCTGTGGACATGTTGATGTAGAAGAGCACTGGTTAGGACATGGAACACGATTTGAAACATACACTTCCGAGATTGTACACAGGTAAGCCCAAACGAACGCAGGTTAGAAATGAAAATTCCGGCATTTGGCACAAAGAATATAATGCAATCAACCGGGTTTCAATCGCTTACTAAGGTTGCGGGGTAGCGTTCCAATTTGAGCTGCAGAACAATAAGCAAACATTAGAAAGTACACTAACGAATGCAACCAGGAATGCAATAGTATGAAATCAAGAAATTCACGGTTTCTTATCCTTACGACAAAAGTTGTCACCACCTCTCACAAGTTGGACACTTTCAGCCCTACTTAACTCATACCATGAAGAACTTAGAATGTGAAACATTGATTACAACCCACCTGATGCGTCACTGAGAAGAGCCAAGAGGACGATGACAACTGGAAGGACCATCATTTCGCACTGGGTGCAGATTATCATAAACTGTAATTGAACCCACAGTTTAAGTATACTTATGAACAGGTGGTGAGCCAAAACGTGTTCAGAAAACGTGATACAATTAGCATTTACATGATTCACTTGATTTGGGTGTAACTTATTGATTGTGTGGCAGACTACTTAGCAGACAACACTGCGCTCCAAACAAGTTAACGTGGAAACTTGTGTCAATGGAACACGATTATTTGTTAGCATCTGGGTTTGCAACGATTACCAGCACGTCGTGACCGTACGTAAGCAGTGAAATCCTCTGAACTACCTGCTCGCGTGAGTTACTGTAAAAGCTTCAATGTACAAAAATAGAATTTGCCACTGTTACCACCTTTGTATTGGCCGATTAGCAAACCGTTGATGTAAAAATCGGCGGTCATTATTTTTAGGTGAATCTTGATCAGTCTGAACTATATTCCATTCTAGAGTCTTACTCATATACTATCTGACGGAATTTACCTGATAATCAGACTAAGCACAAACGTAACCTGAGGAGGGTAAACGAACGATCAGCAGTCACTCAAATGAAAACAGACTAGATCTGTCACGTTGAGTTCAATGAGGTCAGCTCGCTGTCGAAATCTACCATGCAGAGCTTGGGTAGCAACGGGTTCGATTAGTAATTAGGCAGATTAGTGAACCGACAATGTTACCCTGAAGGAACCTGGAAGTTTTTTGAGTTCGATTTGAGATTAAGGGTTTGCGTAAAAACGTTACAATTCTCATTAACGCTTCAGGAAATGGTGTTTACACACAAATTCTCAACGATCACAGAAATCGAAGAACAATCCACAAGTAACTACACTGACTGGTTTTCCGAACGTATTCCTTTGAAGTGCACCGAAAATACCCATCGCGTCAATCAATGTGCGGGACCTAGGTTGAATGCCAAACATATCACACCTCATGAGATTCAGATGACCTTCATTCGTATTTGGTTTCGAGATATGACATCAAGATTTTTTTAGACAATTTGTTGGGTTTGTGTGTGGAAAGTCGAAATAAAATACGTCTGAATGTCGTTTTCTAGCGTGTAGTAAACAATTGACATGAATTTTACATCTCGATCCGACGTAGAGAAGCTGCCCATGTTTTCTTCATTCTTCCCAACAACCCCCGTGTATGTGAGAAACAGGTTTTTGCACGATGTATCTCTCGAACATATTTTGCTGCATCCCATCAGATATATACAGCAGTCTGCGGGTTTATACAGCAAAGTCCAGTGGGCATTGTGAAGCTAAACAACAAAATCAACAAACACACGCACACACATCCATACACATCAGTTACCGAAGCCATTTGGTACTGACGAACAAGACTTTCTGTGCACAGAGGAGTGTCTTCCATTTGCTAATTGCTACCGCATTCACGAACCGGAGAAGCCTTCAATTTTATTGCGTAACTTATCCAAAACGCTCTCGCCAGGATCATTTGAGGTCGACAAGTCAACAGGTATCGGGCGATCGTTGACACTGTTTTTCTGTGACTTTTTACATTCCGACTTGAGCCCGGTAGTCTGGTATCCATGAGCGTTTTGCGAACCCAAACTAGAAAGTGTTTGTTAACCCGATGACGTAACTACCGCTCCGTTCTGCCTATGTAAGTGGCCCGGCACTCACACGAGAATTCGTAGATGATGTAAGGTTTGGCGTTGAACGGTAGAGGTGTTTTCAAATGTGGTGTTGGGATTCGGGTGGTGGTAAACAGCATGACAAGTTGGGCTGCATAGAACGTGCGTCCCATGGCCGCCGTGAAACGAGTTTTCAACAGAGTGACACTGTCATCACCTTTGTATGACAAACGAACCTGACCTTTTCTGCTACCTTGGCGTGGTGGTCAGGCTTGTGTGCTATTTCGATCCGGTGGGCTGTGCTGACTGCGACCTCAGTCGTTGCAAGTTCAACCATATCAGATTGGCCAAAGGGGAGCAGCCAGAAAAAAGGCAGGTGTGTCCGTTATGAGGTGTACGCTGTGCATGGTGTGAGTGTGTTGTGTTTTCGTTCGGTTTGTTATTTTCTTTTTTGTTTGGTCTGATTCTCTGTTTGTGGGATTGTTTTGTCTGTGCAATATTATCACTGTGTGAATGTGCCGTATGTCTTGGGTTTTGACTGTGGAACCTGTTCTAATTGGTTGATGCTGATGTCTATGTGTGCGTGTGTGACACCTGCTGCCTTGCGGTACAGGCTTTTGAGCCAAAGGCTTTGGTTGAGGGCCCTAATCGCTCTCCTGTTTAGGTCTGGGCGTCCTGGCAGTATTCTAAGCCCACACAAACCATGATTATACAACATAAACCAAATACCATACTGCATCGGCCGTCGCGCAGGATAAACCGGGTCGTCCTATCTGCTGCACATGGCAGGGTGGACAGGCGAAAATATGCTACTGTCAATCACTCACCCTCATACTGTCTCTCCAACATGAATCCCCGAGCAGATAATGCTCACTCAAGTTTCAGTAACCCGAAGACCAACCTGAAACAGGCCCGGGGACGTAACACACTCTGTGTTGGAGCATGGAATGTGTGCACGCTGTTGGATCGATGTAGCTACAAAGGATGGCCAAAATGGCGCACTGCATTGGTCGCGATGGAACTGCATCACTATGGGGTCGACGTAGCAGCCTTGAGCGAGACAAGGCTTGCGGATAAAGGTAATCTACAGGAAGCAGGTGCCGGGCACAACTTCCACTGAATAGGTTACCCGACAGACGGTGCTCGGGAGCATGGTGTCTGTTTTGCTGTCGCTGATCTCATCAATGCTTTGATGATAGGCGAACAGCACGACATCAGCCCTCAAATAATGTCCATGAGCCTGCGACTCGGTTGAGGTAAGTGTGCCACATTCATCAGTGTTTATGGTCCGACTATGTGTCACACTGATGATACTAAGGACCAGTTCTATGATCAACTGTCCGCCACAATCCGGTCCGTGCCGGTACCTGATCGACTGTTTGTTTTGGGTGACTTGAACCCTCGCGTCGGGCGCGAATCGACAGCCTGACTGGGAGACCTCGGACCCTACGGCATTAGTTCAGTCAACCGGAACGGTGATCACTTGCTCCACTTGTGTGCTATTCACGAGCTGGCTATCACGAACACCCGATTCCAGCTGGATGCGAGCGACATCACGACGTGGACCCATCCACGAAGCGGTCATCACCACTTACTTGATTACCTGATTGTGCGACAGCGCAACATTCGTGAGGTGCGTATCACGCCAGTGATGCGCGGCGCTGAATGTAGCACCGATCATAGGCTGGTTAGGACTAAATTATTCATCCATGTACGCAAGTCTGTTTGTTGTAGATCTTCTGCACAATGGCAGAAGTTGGATGTCAACCGATTGGACAACTGCGAGCCGAACACTGCTTCTCAATATGCAGTTGCCCTTCGTGTGCATGACGTTCCTGTATCCATTACCCCTGAGGGTATGTTGCAGTACATCTAGGAACGGGTCACGACGGCAGCCACCGAGACGATTAGTGTCAAACGCCAGAAACGTCCGGACTGGTTCGATGACAACAGCACGGTTATCTCTGAACTGGTGCGGGAGAAGAATACCGTGTTTGCTGCATCCACGGTGGACCCAGACAATGAAGCGAAGAATGCGACGTTCCGAGGTATCCGCCGTCAACTGACCGAGCGTGTTCGCGGAATCAAGGGCAACTGGTGGATGTAACAGGGTGAGCGGATGCAGGGATTCTCAGGTCGTCGACAACATAAGCAGCTCTACGATTGGCTCAAAGCGATATTCGGCCCATCTGTCCAGTCTACTAAAGCACTGGTAGACGTGGACACCG
>JTDE01022070.1:2124-20743 GCA_014338405.1 Paragonimus skrjabini miyazakii
TGTCGCAGTCAATGGCGGACCTGTATCCATACCATTTCTAGTTCTTCCACTTAGTCTTGTTTTAATAATTTTCAATCTTCTTAGTAACGTTTTCTTCTAGGATATTCCACGTCACTGTTGAGGTGAGCAGCAACCCGAGCCACAGTACCTTTTGGTCAGGCTCATGGCTGTTGTGATGATGATGATGATTACCCCACCAATTTGGTAGGTTGACGCTGAGGAAGCGGAGGGATGATGGTGGTGTACATGGTCAATGACAAATTGACGAGTGAGTGGAGACGGGGCTCTGAGCCAGTTCGTTCTGAAATTTTGTTCAAATAAGGACATGGGACGACGTTCGCTAACAGGAAATGAATATTTGATATAGATGAAAAAGTCGGGAGGTGCCCATACGTGATAGAAATGAGTTCAGGAAAAGAAGAGTTGGTGACAAAGAAAAAAGTCAACACGAGCATTACTAATTCAGTCAAGGGGCAATTAGTTTACTATACCTATATACATACTCGGTGACAGCAGATAAATCCATCCAGTTCTAAATGTTTATTCATTCAAAAGGAGGTTTTTAGACTAGTGATATCAATTTACCTAATCTCGGAGAGGGAAGAGTGAGACCCGTGAAGTCTAAGCACGTGCAAATCTAGTTTCCGCCTAAATGAGAGTACGTTTGAGACATTAATTACGTCCTGTAGAACAGCGTTCCAATGGAAACAGCAGTGGCCCAATGTATGAACCCATGTGATACACCTTTAGGGACACACCACTTTTGTGAGAATGCTCCGTTAAACCTCACGTGGAAATACCGATCCTCAAAGTAGTCAGTGAGCCAACCTAGAATACCGAAAGCTAACAACGCAGCAATCAGTATCGTGTGAACCACCCTGTAGAAAACCTTGGTAAAATCCAGGAACAGTACGTCGACAGCGACGCCGTCGTCGCCTGCCTTAGTCTAGTGATCTGTAGCGACAAGCAGATTGGTGACGCATGAATGACCCTTGCGGAACTCATGCTGGGCGTTAACTGGTAGTTCATTGCACTCTAAGAGGTGTCTGAGGCAGTATACCTTTCATCAATTTAGAGATAGTTGATACCAGTACTAGTAGGTGGTAACTAACTGTTTGTTCTAGATTCTCCCTTGTGGACCGGAGTGATATCAACGGTAATTTAGGGCCCAGGGACTGTCATCGTTTTGAGGCGGCGTTTGAAAAAGGTCGCAGGAGACTCCCTGAGCATTGCAGCGCAGATTCGAAGAACAGTTAGATATTTTATCCGGACCGAGAGACGACCGTGGTAAGGAGAGATAGCTTTCGCCTGAATTCCACAGCGGCTAAGGTTAACGTGGATTCGGGGACATCGATATGGTCGTAGTTAACCGTAGGAATTTTTCTGAGACTGCGCTCCCCGTATATCTGTGCATAGTGCCTACCCAGCATTTTCGTAACCTTGACGTTAAAAATATGATTTTTGTGCTCCAGATGAGAGATGCCTGTATTGACACGTGTGTGACCAGACAAAGTTCCAGATGTGCTCAAGGTTCCTGCTGCACTTGGCACATAGCTGGACTTAAAAGAATGTCTTGTTCATCCTTACTAACTCTGTACATTTGCTTCTAATGTGTGTATTGCTGATACACGCGCCGCATGCCCTCGAGAGGAAAAGCGTCTCAACCTTCACGCTCGCGATTTGATCCATAATCTTGATGACGCTGAACGCGGGATGAACATAAGATCGGAGAGTTGGATGGCTTCCTGTATGCACTGCCACCGCTCGTCAGCCGTGAGAAAATGATCCGACGGTCACCCTGCTTTTTAGAGAAATTCTCTAATACGAGTGCAGTTAGTTCGCATGAAGTTTCGTCCTGAGAACACCTGTGGCCTAATTAAACAAATCCCACATGTGAATCTCGTTGCGTGGTCGCTACGGCCCAACGGATCCGGCACCTTCACCAAGCCAATCACCAGCTACCCGGTTGTAATAACTAAGTCAAGAAGGGATGGACGATTGTGGTTGCATCACCTTGTGGCTTCTTGCACATGGGTAATAGGCCCTAGGTCCTCAATGGTAGCCCAGAATGTAGTTGTAGTGACCTGGAGATAACCCCGGTCTGCCTGTTGTATGATGTGTAAAATCCCTCCTAAAATCTTAGCTCACATTGTACATAGGACCTTAAGGATCTTTGTTTGCCGTCTGCTTGATGCATGCGATTGCGTTTGTTTGTTTGCATGCTTGTCGACCTATGCGCGTCAAGGACACCATACACATTTTCCCGGCTTGCTCGTGCGCTCGGATCCTTAGCCTCTCTAGCTACTTCGCGTATCGGTGTCGTTTAGCGCTGATCGAGACCACTTGTATTTATCGCATAATATATTTTCGGTCACCATAATTATTGGTATTTTCATTTCGCGTCTGGTATTGTTGCGTATACCTGAGGATGTGTTAATCTAGTGCACGTACGCACTAAATAGTTGATGCTGGTTTAATCGGCTCGTCCGCGTCGTTCACAGGTTGACTGAAATCCCCCCATCATTTGGAGGCCGCTATACTGACAGCAAACTTCATTGCAACGCTTTCAGTGGAAATCGTTGATGTATTCATTGGCTGAGGGCGAGCGTTATACGACGTTCCAGAGAGGTGTGTGGCTCTTACGGACAGGATACCACGTCGTTTCTGTGACCTGTTGTAGAGTATTGTAGCTCACATGGAGTGTTTGGAGTGATTCTTTAACAGAGTGGATGGTTTCCTGAATCCTCCTTTCCATCACCACGGGATGATTTATAGCCAATAATGGATATTTCTGAGTCAAGGATTGCTTGTCGCAGCTAGTTCTGTCACTCTAACTAGCAATGGCTTACAAAGAGTGCAATGGAATATGAGCTTTTCGATTTTGTTCGATAGACTGAACACTGGTGCAGAAGCAGTCCAACACCTGGACATAAAACGTAGCACGACGTTCAGGAGAAGGTGGTGAGATTCTGTGGAGATCGATGGGGTTTGTGGAGTTACGCTAACTCCTTCGGGATCGGCAGCCGCCAGATTTTGGTGGTGATTATCACACGTTTGTGGAATCCCCTTTCTGTGGATTGAGAGACTGGTACAATCGTGAGCTCAGGAGACATAGTTGTCTACTCCTCAGCCGCTCTCTGATCGCAACGCGGTCGGTCCCTGCTACATCTGATATAGGATGGTAGTACTACGAGTCAAGAAAGACGTCACACGTGTTTGCTCATGCAAAAGCGCCTCCTACTAGCTTAGGTTGTGCCTGATTGTTTGAATTCTGAAGGTCGACTGAAGTTTTCGTTGAAATTCGTCCTCCCTGGTGGCTGTACGGTTGTGCTAAAGGTTCCGTGACATCCAACTCCCTGGTGCACACATATGTTGCGTTGAATTCCGTTTGTGCACGATGAGTAAACCAATAAATAAAGTTAGTTTGCAGATTCGCTGTCTTCTCATTACTTCTGATTCGCGTTAGCATAAGGCTGGGGAAATGTTTGGCGTGCCGACCAAGCCGCAAGGAATTAGTTTAACGATAGTTTAATTGTTTACTACTGATGACTTGTACAGTGAGTTTACTGTACAAGTCGGCGTTGGCTATAGCTACATGGTCGTAGTCTGTGAGCGCAGTAAGTTGTACTAAGCGCACGCAACCGGTTATATTGTTATACATTTGAAGCGACGTATATCGACTACAACGGTCTAATGAGTACTTTATATCAGCCAACTTCTACGTTGTATCCAGCTACGTCCAGATATAATGTCTTGTAACGATGCGTTTTTTTCAAACCAACAGGAGCGCTTTCAGTAATCCCGCACACTTTTCGCGTTACTAAACGGTCTATTGAAACTCGTCTTACAGACGATAAGCAGTAACTTATTTTAATTGTTCCCATCAATATAGGTGTGAACTTGTGATGCCTTGTGCAACTTGCTGTGCTCACAGACTACGACCATGTAGCTATAGCCAACGTCGTACAAGTCGGCGACTGCGCGGTGGATCTTGTATAGTACAAACAATTGGGAAGGATTTCTGAATCCGAATGGGAAATTGATGGTGCTTTGCGTAGGCGACTTATGGCATTAATGCCGGTTTTCCCTTTAACCTTAGATTAAAAACCGGTTACGTCGGGGACAAGATTAAACAGCCGCGGTTGAATAACTGAGGAAAAGACCAGTTGACTTCTGAAAGAACTAACCTGGTTTGGCGTCTAATTCTTCTTCCGGAACCTCATCTAACACTTCCTCATCGGACTCGAAATCCTCCCCGCCATAATCGTTTGCCATGGCCCGAAGATATGACAGGTTTACACAACGGCCTTGACTATGACCTCGATCGAAGGTCAACGAATCGACTACGAAAGTTTCATGGATTTTTGCAGATACAGAAAAGTCTCCAACTTGTTGTTGACTCGCTTCTTGGTGGCACAGAACGAGGACTTTGGCCAGGGACAATCTCTAGTGTAGTATGGTCGTCGCGAAGGCGTCCATCAAGAACATTTTCAGCGTTTGGTCACGGGCTCGAAGTTGGAGGCCCAAGCCGCTTGGATTCAGTTAGCTTGTCCGTTGTTATGTCAGCGGTTTTCTGTTGACCTAAGAGGCAGTCATTGAGGCAAAGGGTGTAGCACCGCCTTGGGGCAACAGGGGATACCGAGAACAGAGTAAAATACTAATCTAGCAAAACAGAGTAAAATACTAATCCAACAACTTAAACAAGTAGAATCTAATGACACTTTCAAGCGGTCCCTAGAAGAACAGCTAACAAACTCCAATGGAAGGTCTTTCCAGTGGTTGATAGCCCTGTAAGAGAAGAACTGTTACCTAAGGAAGGTGTGGCGACCTTATACGTTATTGTCAATTGTGTTAGAAGTACGAGTGCCGTTTGTACTCTTTGTTTCCTATTTGTGCATGTACTTAGACATTTATTCCAACGAGTAGAGAGACCGACAAGTCCACCGCGCACTCGAATGTACGAGCCCGCTGCGTGCACGCTTGTCGCTCCGCTCCGTTATCGCTTCTTATTTGTATCCGTTTATTCTCGCGTTGATCTCGCAAGTCAACGATATATTCTTCGTCTACTCGCTGTATTATTCTCAGCCGGTTGTCTTTGGTTCGCTCGATCTTACTTAGGTCTGGGTCGAAGCTTATGGAGCTTCTTGTCGTGACCCCTCCGACAGTTATCAACTATTGGGGTAAAGAATTTATGAACGAGCCCTGTGCTAAAGAAATGTTCGTAAGGATTACGTCGTCGCGGAGTTTTCGAAATTCAAGTGGATAAAGATCAAGAATTTCAAAGCGAGACTCGCAGGGGGTGTGCCGCATGCCAGCAATTATTTTGGTGGCTGCTCACTGGACACGCTCGATGGCGAGTATGTCCTTCTTCAAGTCGGTGTACGACTTGATTAGAGTACGCAAGCAATGGTCTTCTATAGACCCCGCACAGCGTTTGTTAGGCCCGTTTATCTGTGTGGGGAAAGACTCTTTTATCATCCCAAGTGTCCCAGATCTCTTTTTGGCGGCCATCTGGTGGTAATAAGGAAAGGAAATACTAGTCGACAGCCAAATCCCTAGGTCTCTTTAAAGGTCAACTTTCGTTATATCCGTCACATTTTATGCACCATGTATCACGGATAGGTTCCCCGTGTCTCCTCCAAGCGACATATGTGCACACTTACTGTCGTTTAGAGGGAGTATCCAGTCTTGACCAGCCCTAAATACGGTCGGGGTCAATCTGCAATGCACTGGGATCAAAAACATTCCAGATTTTCAAATCATCAGCATAAAGGAGGGTATTTCTAGAAATGAGGTCGGGAAGGTCATTGATGTACATTAGAACCAACAGAGGACCGGGCACCGATGCCTGAGGTATTCCGGCAGAGATCGGAGAAGGAGAATAAAGATTCGATCCGGCTTTTACCCTAAGAGTTCTGTTGTCAGAAAAAGATGCAATCTAGCGAAGAACCTCTCCTTAGATCCCATAGGTTTCTAGCTCATGTACAAGAGGACCGTGTGGGACACGATCAAATGTATTAGCAAAGTCGAAAAAGATAGCATCCGGTATATGGCCATTGTCTTTGGCGTTTGTCAAGCTATCCATGAAGAGACGACTATTGGTTATGCATGACCGATCTGAAAGAGAGCCATGCTGGGTAGAAGAGAGAAAAAATATTCGAGAAGAAATGCTTAAAGATGGCGCTTTTTAGCAAGCGCTCCATTACCGTGCGTGTGGTGGTGGTGAGGCTGATCGGCCGATAACACGCAATGGAGTGACGATCGCCTGCCCTAAAAATAGGTGTGACAATGGCCTTTTTCCATGCCTCCGGAAGAGTGCTGGTCCGAAATATCTGTTTAAACAGACTTTAAAGGGGTCCCGCCAAACCAGAGTTGATAAGTAAATAGATGCAAAGAGGAAATTGTATGGCTCAATGATATAGTTGTCTACACCAGGCAATCGTAAGCACGCACAACACATGCACTTGTCACGGGACATACAACGAAAAATACAAACAGATACGCACCAAGCACGTTATACAAAACAGACAGACCACAATATATCAGCCCTACTGATTTGTGTAGTTCCTTCTACACTGATTGCCCTTACTATTGGAAGTTGTCTGACATAGCGTGCGGACTGAAAACATCTGAGGTTAATTCGAAATATTTGTCCACTCTCCCCTTTATTACGTCGAGGTTAGGAGCTGAGACGACCTCGTCTGATGGGTCGTTCCAGAAGGGGACCACCCGGATTGCAAACATATAACCCCAGCAAAGCAAACGGTAACGTCAACGCTGAAGACTGAAACCATTCCCTCTTGGACTTGTGTGCTCAGTTCTGAGTAGGCTAGAAGGGCGATGGTGATGGCAGTTGGTTGACATTTTGTAGGCTAGCATGGTGTTTTCTCTCATCTATCGAATTCTAGTTTAGACAGATTCAAACTCCGAAATCTGCTCTGATATCTCAGGCACCGAAGGTCCCTCATTTGCTTTGTGGCCTTGCGCTGAACTTGTTCAAACATTAAGATATCACTACAGTGATAGACCGAACAGGCTTGAGTATTTACTTCCAGCAAAGGTCGAATTAAGGTGGAATAAATGGAAGCGAACTTCGCCAGGGTTAGGCAGCCTGGGTTATAGTTATGAATGTAGGGACATCAGTAGCTTTGCGTGCCATCATCTTGCAGGTAACGGAGAAACTTAGATCCTGGGTGACAATCGGCATCCAACATTATCAAGGTGATACGACGTCACGCTGTTATGACGAAGCCTCAGAACTTTACAATTCGCCGCATTCAACAGTGTTTTTTATACCGATGCCAGTTGCAAAACGCGTCGAGGTTTGATTGTAGGCTGGGTTCATCGCAGAGGTCGCGAGTGACTCCCTCAAGCCTCCTATCGTCTGCGTACAACAGAACGCTGGAAGACAAAATATACGGTATTTCATTGACGTATAGGTTAAGCAGCAGCCGCCCGAAAATTGACCCTTGCGGTACCCTACGATGGGCTTTTGAATTGTGTGATAAATGCCACTACCTCAGACAGAGAAGGTACCTCTACTCAGAGACGCCTCCAACCACCGTAGCGGTTCCCCTCAAATTCTGTATTGCTGCAGTTTTGAGAGCATTATGTCGTGGTTCAGCCTGTCAAAGGCTTCTCAGATGTCTAGCGGGACAATGTCTACTCGGTCCCCACAATCAACTGCTTTAGCCCATTTCACATAAGCAATTATTTAGTTGGTAACGCACGAGTGGCCCTATCTGAAACCGTGCTGTTGAGGGGTTATCCTTCAATATTTATTGAGATGTTGTCGGACTGCATCATCAACAACGTTTTCTGTTACCTTGAACAGATGTTAACAAGAGAAATGGGCCTGTAGTTAGGAGGCAAGTTACGCGCACCGCTATTATGGAGCAGCATTACTTCACACTGTTCCCGATCAGCAGTTAGTTCATTTTCCTCGAAGGACTTCCAAAGCAAATCATTTGCGACTGCACAATTTTTTGGCAGTCATGTTGGTATGTTATCGAAACGCGGAGACCTATTAGAGTTCAATTTTTAAGCTTTGCAAGAGCAATGATTCGACTAAAGTGTATGTCGCTGGGGACAAAGAGAACGTTGGACGTAGAGGTTCCGCAACTGACCGATAAGGTGGTTTCGGTGGTATTTTCGAGGAATACCTTCTCAAGCGTATCTGCAATGATTTCTGCTGCCTCCTGATTATAACTGACTGAGCCAGAATCTGCAGGCAGACTGAGAATACCCAGTTTTACTGAAGTCTTTTTAGAGAATCGTTCACGAAACCACTTGGGTTTTTGTCTTACTTGGGCTACCGTAAGTGCTTGCAATTCATGTTTGTCTCTGCGAATAGCCTCGTTCAGTTTATATTAACCGTAAGCTTTCAAAGTTTGGGTTAATTTGAATTGCATCCAGGTATAATGCATGTCACAAATAAGTTTTTTCGTATATCTACGAATACCATGCGACGGCTCGTCGCTTTCTTTGATTCTTGATAAAACAAATAAGTTAGTCGCCATGTTAGTGGTGGCGTAAATATGGTGCCAGAATACCTCGCCAGAGGGTAAAGATGGTAAGTTCTGAAATGTCGCCAGAAGATGGTTTTTTGTATTTACGTAATCCAACTTATGTCAGCCGCGTAATGTTGGAAGATCAACTATCACCCCAGAAGAAGCATAAATACATCGAAACAAAATCACAGCGTGATCGCTGCAACCTGTGAACATTCCCGTGCTGAAGTTCTCAAACAGACCAGGATCGTTGATGATCATCATCGTAGCAGCCATGAGGCTGACGAGAAGATACTGTGACTCAGGCCACCGCTCACCTCAACAGTGACGTGGAATATCCTAAAAGAGAACGCTACTAAGTAGGGTGAAAATTCATAAAACAAGGCTAGGCGGAAGAACTATACATGGTGTGGATGCAGGCATGCCACTGACTGAAATAGACAGATAACGTCTCTAACCGGCAAATTCAGTTATCACAAGGACCCCATCAGAGCAGGCGACACCTACTCACTTTGCTCAGTGGAGCAGTCAGGGTTTTCATATTTCGTGACCGCGCTGTTGCTCGATCGACATGCGATTTCACCCAACTGTTGTTGGTCTCAGTATATAATGCCTGGCACGGTAGACGATCAGATGACATACGGAGTACGTGACCTAACCATCGCAAGCTGAGCACCGTGGGATGTTGACCAACTGGTCGCACATCCCGAGCGTTCCGGAATACGCACCGACGAACTGCCACATTGCTTACGTGATCGGTCCACGTAACATGAGCTAATTGCCGTAGACAACAACGGTCAACTACGGCAAGTCTGCTAACATCGTCGCTGCGAACAGTCAGTTTCCGAACCATAGAGCAAAACAGAACGTATACAAGCATTACATACTTTTCCTTTCAGCGAAAACCGAGCGTCTTTCCGACGCCACAAGTGACGTAGTTCAGAAAAGGCAGCTGGTGCCTTTGCTATCCTCGCTGATATCTCATCGGTAGTATTAAAAGCTGACGAGATAGTACTACCCAAGTAGGTGAAAGAGTCCACAGTCTCAAGCGGATTACCCGCAATAAAGAAAGTAGGAGTGGAGATGCCTCAGTCTTGAAGAAGCACTTTGAAGGTGCGAAGCGCATTCCATACAAACCAACTCGGTCACTCACCTTGTGCGGCATGGTCTGTAAGTCTTCCGCAGAGGGGCTAAGTGAGACAATATCGTCCGCATACTCCAGATCGGTCAATCTAGCGCCAGGAAGAAGCTCAACACCAAGTTCACTGGATTTCTCAAACGCCCCATCCAGAATATCGTTCAGGACAACAGTGAAGAGAAGAGGGGGAGATCGAACAGCCTTGGTGAGCACCACTAGAAGTGATGAACAACCAAGACATAAACCCTCCATAAACCTTCACTCTGCTTGCAGAGTAGGCATACAGTGATCTCAACAGATGGACGTACTTCCCGGGTACTCCATTAGGGAGAATGCAGTTTCAGAGAATGTTACGAGCAGCCGAATCCAAAAAGACCACGGCCGTCGACTGCTTGTAACAGGGCCGATTTTCTATGATCCATCGCAAGGTGGAAGTGTGATCAACGCACTCTCATCCGGACTAGATTCTCGCCTGTTCCTCAGGTATTCCGCACCAAATGAGTTTAGTGGGTCTGCATAATACAAAGCATGTGAGCCACTTGGATGCAACAGACACCAAACTGATGCCTTTGTGGTTGTCACGTGGACTCCGGGCCTCCTTTTTCAAAATGGGAAATGCTGTTGATAAGCACTGATCACAAGTCACCCATTTTGTCTCCTAAATCTTTCGGAGGAGTTTGGTCAGTTCCGATATTAACCTCTCCCCCATCTTCGTTGACAAGCGAAGGGGAGAGTATGTTTGAACCCGGAGCCTTATTACGCCTCAACAACTTGGGATTCTGGACTACTTATGCTTTAGACAGATGGCCGTCTGAAACGCATTAACTGATAATTCGAACCCCGTCGTCCACATAACCTGGTTGAGGCCAGCTAAACTGTTCTTCAAAATGTTCAGCCCATTGGCCTGGTGATAAGTGAACCATCTTCAAATATGGTATCAATTACACTGACTTGATTACCAGTAAAACCATGGATGCAGACAAAAAGCCTTCTGCTATTCCAAGAAAGAAATGCTCTTTCCGTCTATCTCAATTGTTCGACTAAGTGGTGCTCACGGTCTTTGCGCAAGCCTTCAGTCAGCTTGCGTTTAATTCCTCGACGGTCGTCATCATATTCAGAACCAGGTGGGATCGAGCGACGCTTGTTCATGAGGTTTATCGACGTGGCGGAAATCCAGTTCTGTCGATACTGAACAGCTCCGTCGGAACTCGCTATCATAGCTTCGGTGATTTATTCCTAGTGTTCGTCGGGATCCTTCGTCTGACCCGAACTGAGCAACTTCTTCACCAACACCCTCTGGTAAGTGTTCTTTACATCCTCATCGCTCGAATGCCAGTTAAGTACCGTGCATTTACAAGCGTGTCCGCTGGGCAAATGACAAGACAGAAAGGGGCAAGCGCGATGGCATGGTCCGAGTTCAGGCGGTTGCTCCAGTAGACACGACAGACCTTAACAGATTGGCGCCACCTGTAACTGACCGCTGTATGATCCAGCCGTGTTCACGACTGAGAAACACACGGTCTCCAAATAACACAATGCCGCTTACTGTGTTGAAATGCAGTGTTCAAAATATAGAGACAGTGGGATACGCACAGCTGCAGCAATCTTTCGCCACTGTCGGTGTGTTCTGTCCGGACACCAAACATACCTCCCAGTCGATTTTCATCCGAAGAAAGACGACCAAGCTGAGCGTTGAAATCGCCTGCTAGTATGATGGTATCTGAGTGTTTAGTTTGCCTCAGAAGGTCAATTAGGACGTCATAGAACGCATCCTTGGTAGCATCCGAACAGCTGTTCGTTGGGGCGTACACCGGTATAATGAATAAACAACGCCTTCCTGATTTGCGTCGACAGCCTTTAACCAATCTATTGAGTCTGACAGCGCACAAGCGACTGTTCATTAGGATCCAATCGAGCAAGCATTGCGCTGCTCTAGAACTCAGTGCGATTCCCACTCCAACTAGGCAGCGAGATTCAGCTTCAGCGTCACCAGAAACCGAGAAAAATTGCTTGGAGTGACAGCTATCTAGAGGTGAGCTCAAATGGATAACCGTGCTAGAATCGTATAATCGCGTCTCCGACACACAACACACATCAAGCTCGAGACTTGAGAGGGTACTTGCCAGAGCAGCTTGCTGACCGACTTGTCGGAGAGTGCAGACATTGAAGGCACCAATGTTTACCAGTTGTCTTGGCCTCACAAAACAATCATCGCCCGAAGGCACATGGAAAGCAGAAGACACGGGAGTAAAATAGTAGGAGGAAGTTGTGTTGGGTGGACAAAGTCACTGTTAGGAGAACGATAACCTTTGTTGTTTCATATTCTTTCATGCTGCGTATGAGGGTTGACTTAAGTGACCCACCCTGAATCTCTGATTCGAAAGTCTGACCTACAGATAACAAGATACTGGGTTTTGTTGGAGTGCCCTACTCGGGGCCAATTATTCAAGAGTCTGACTGACTGGGCAGTGAGGGGCTTACCTAGCCCAGGGATGCAGTGAGTAAGACATTGATTTCTGATTCTGAGCACTGATGCGCGCTGTGGATGTACACGAAGTTATATCGGGCTTTTGGTCGATACTATATGTTTCTCTATTGTATCGTCACGGCCATCAATTGGACGATCGGAGTGCTCTTTGTTTGGCGGTACTTTTTCTAATCATTTTCCTCCTGACACGGAAGTCAGCAGTGCTGCAACTATAAAAATAGTTCTGCTGTATGCCTATATGATCGTGCCCCATTACTTAAGCACTCCTACGCGGTCAGCAGTGCAACATACAGTCCCATGAGTGTAACTGCTTTTCATCTGACTGCTCCCGTTTGGTCTATCAGGCAATGTTGTATCTGGAAAGACCGGAGTCCTAGTCAGCACGGCCCGCCAGATCGAAGCAGTGCGCAAGTCCGTTCACCTCGTTATTGTAGCCACATAGGTCAGACTGGTTACTGAATACTAAGTCTAAACTGGAAGTGCAAAATATTGGTGCCATCTTATGGGACCTATTACATTTTTAAGTAATCCTTCTTAGTTAGCGACTTGTAGAAGCGGTGCGGAGGAAGATTCCCGACCGGAGTGCAAGTTAAAAGCTTTGAATTCCATATCCATACGATGAAAATCACCTAGTATTAAAGTGCTACCTGAAGTCAGTTCGATGGCTTTGCGTAAAGCAGCGGTTAGGTTGCCGTCGTACACCGTGTCACTTGCGGTCGAGCGGTATATAGGGGCTAAGATGAAGGACTTATTAGAATAAGGATGGAAGCGCACCTAAATAGACTCGGGTACTAGACCAAATTATGGGTAGTCTAATCCCACGTGGTGTATAGTATTAGACAGGTATGGTGTTACTCCACCACCCGGCATATCGGTGCCATCCTTTTTAAAGAATTCATTCCAGGTAGGTTTACTTCTACGTCCCTTATGTCTAGCCGCAGACACGTCTCTGCAAGTACCTTGACGTCGAACTTCTTTTCCGAGTGGGGCAACCTCAGCTTCGGAACCCTGTTCGCCAAGCTTGAAATTATAGGGAACATGCAGCTCCAGTCACTTTGGGTAATTACAAATATCCCCGATTTTGCCATCCTACTGTCTAGTAGCGTGATTGTGGACGGATGACCACTGTTAGTGCTGATGTTTTTTCAATTACATTTAAGTTGAGGCCGACTCGCAAGGAGTCGGCGAGAGCACGTTGTTTGAGTGAACGTGTCCAGTAAGGTCACTATCGGCTGAGTCACTAAAATCAGTTCAAGTGTTAGAATTGAAAGTAGCGTTCATCACATTCCCCTCAGTGTTCTATGGAGCGTTCTGTGAGCCCGAATATCTCGATTGGTGACAGTGCAATGCGGTCAGAAACATATTGAACATGTTAACCGCGGTAAATTTAACTCTCAGCAGTTTTGCTGCGTCTAGCTGGGTAAGGTGGCTAGCTCGTGACATTCTTGTTACTCTACTACAGATAATATCTCTTAGTAACAGCTTATCTCTGATGAGTAGTTATTGGGAGAGGTTGCCATCTGGCGAGGACGTAAAAGCAGACGACTCCGGCACTCCATGCATGACTAGACGTTGGTCAGAGTTGTCAGAGGGATTCTTTGATACCCTTCTCCTGTTGTATTCCAGGGATGGAAGGCCAGGTTTTAGGCGTAACTGGGCCATACTAGAATCTCGACTTAGGTGTGCTCTTGCAAGTGCCATCTCGATATACTGATGACTTCGAAGATTACCTTCAGTTGGCGGGGAAACTGCGGCAGAGCAGCCGACTTAGACCGCGAAAGTCGTTGGAGTCCGGCAGACTTATAGCAATACTCCAATTTTGTTACGGCAAAGATTTCAGACCATAAATCGTGGTCATGTTGTTCCCGTTCTACAAGTTATGTCCCCAGCGATTCTGAACTGTTATGAATCTCAAAGATAAAACGGTTGTTGATGACCCTGTTGAAATATGTGAAATCTTCAACCCGCATTTTGCTGTTGTGTTTAGCGTGGAGAACACAGTATTACCCGTTACTTTGTTGAAAACAACCAAACTCCTGTGCAATGTTTCGATTTAAGGTAGATCCATCCTGGATCTGGTGGTATCACACCAGCCGCTATCAAGCAAGGATGTGAGGATAAACCCAAGCTTCTACTTAATTTTTTCCCGCTGTCATTTTCGTCCAGCACCTTCCCTCCCCGGCGGAAAAAGTCAATCATTTTGATTTGTTACAAAGTCGTGCGTGGCAGGACGTTAGCATCTACCATTTCATCAACCATACAATAGTTTGCTCAAGAATGTTTGAAAAGATAACAAAAGCGTCCAGTTATCGAGTTCTTTAAGTCATAAAATTTCATAAACCGTTCGCAGCACGGTATCTATTGTAAGCGCTCTTGCATAACATGCCAGTTGGAATTTTCAAAACAACATATCGATGTTTGCTGATGCAGGAAATGCGGTCATCATCATAACCCTAGACATGCAAAAGGTTTTCGATGGTGTGCCCCATATGTGCCCGTTGATCGAAATAGCATCCCTTGGCATACGAGATCCCTTGTGCAGCTGGAGTCCATCATATCTCGAAGGCCGAACCCCAACCGTCAAAATCGGAGAGCAATACTCAATGTCAAAACCAGTGACTAGTGGGGTGATTCAAGGAAGCGTCCTGGGACCGTTGTTTTTTTCATGTACATAAATGACGTATGCGGTGTTATTGAACATGACAAATCCTTCCTGTTTGCTGACGATATCGAAGTCTTGTACACATTCTGCCAACCCAGTACCATCGTCTTTTTTCTACGAAAGTTACGACAGGACATAGGTTCATTGGATTCGTGTTTCATTACGTTCTGAACAGACAAATCGAACATTATCACTTATGGTTTTCAAATACCCACTGGGTTTGTCTCATTAGATGTTCATCATGTTGACATCGCCGCATGTGTTGAAGATCTAGGAATATGGAACTCAGACTCCTTCGACTTATCCAAGGAAGTTCGCCGCCAAATAGCAAAAATTAGAATGGCGATAGGCTGTATCATAAGGACTTTTGGTTTGCCCGATTCGAAGTTGGCCCTTTACAAAATATCTGCTCGACTTCAACTTGAGTATTGCACCTTCATTCACTGCCACCTACGCAAGTCCAATAGGAGTGTTTCAGAAAATCTCCACCGATCATTTACCACAAGCTGAATAGGATATTCGTCCTCACTCATCTATAGTGAACGTTGTCAAGCACTTGGAATTGATCCACTGTAGTTACGAAGACTTAAGTTGAATCATATACATCTGTATAAATTTATACGCTCGGACACCATCACCACAGTGTTCGCCGTTCATTTCAAAAACAGCCCCTCATATAGCCTATGAAATAAGGGTTCCACTTTGCCAACCCTGGTAGCGCGGAAAAGGACGGGCCAACTTGTTTATTGTAAAACACTCCCATATTTGGAATAGGCTCTCGAATTAAACATGAGCCAGTAACATTATTCAGCCTTTTCAAATGGGCCTGGACAGATTCCTTACATCACCAAATATGATATACATCTTTAACTTTTGTGTATCTTCGGATGATCTTGGATGTGGTCCGGAAGACATTTAGCCGTCAGCAACATGTGACGTATCTACCCGTCCCAACTATCGGGCTTCCATCTAAAACAGCTCGCCTAAAACCGTTTATTGTGTTTCAACCTTTTGCCCACACCAAATCTAGCATTTGATTCATTGCGCACTCACGAAATCGCATCATTCTCTTCATGTGTACCACTGAGCACGCTTGCCTCAGAATGCTAGGCAATATGAAATTTAATGTTACAGCAAATTCAGCAGAATACACAAATACAAAAAGGAAAAATTACAGGATTATAACTCACCTCTACACTTTTCCAACATTACATATATGCCCATTCCTAATAACCTGTTCATCTTAGTAAGCCATCAGACTATAATTAATGATAGTCGGTATTGACCCCTAAACAGCACACAGCCACGTTAAAAATGAAGCAAAATGAGGCCACTGGAAAGGTGAAATGGGGTGTTGTATCTAAGTGGGTTTTCCATTATAAATACATGATATTATCGGATGCTGTACGTTTTTACAGTTTCTATACTTCCTTTGATGGTGTTAGTGTCTAAATAATAATACCTTTCATGTTTTCCTTTTGTTTTGATGCACCAGTTTTACATAACTAATTAAGCTGTGGGTAGGTTGATTTTGAATGCCAGTTGGTCATCGTAATATATACTATCGACGTCATCAGGTTAGTGCTTAAGATGGATTAGGTTCAATAGAAATAAAAGATCAGTGCCCGGTATCAACTGTTCACCGAAAGTACGCCCACACGGGTTGATTTTTAGAGATTGTGCCGCCCGATAACTGAGTTTGAAGGCTGGAAGGCGAAAGAATTTGAGAAATTTTTGCTTTATCTTGGTCCCGTTATGCTGCATGAGTTACTGGATTCTGATAAGTGTAAGCACTTTGTAGCACTTTTCGTTTGGATATACGTTTTATGTCATTTTTGATACCTAACTACGCCTCCTTTGTTAATCAGCTGCTGATTATTTTTGCTGGACGACTCGCAACCATTTATGGTCTACTTAAGAGTGTTTACAATATGCACAGACGAATACATTTGGTAGACGATGCGTTGTATCATGGACCGCTTGATAGTATTTTTTCTCTTTTGAATCATTTTTCCGCTTCGTGAAGACATGCGTTTGAGACCCAAACAAAAATGCAGGGCAAATATTCCGCCGGCTGACTAAATCAAACTGCGGAAGAAAGGTACACTTCGGTGTCTGCCTGGATGATGTTGGTGCCGCATTGGGAAGTCGAAGAGTTTGGATAGTGCCGGCTATACAAATTATGAAGAGCACCATGTATTCCACACGACCAATCAATAATTAAGCCACCATTGGCGGCAGGTCGGCACAAATTGTAGGATTTCAGATTAAATCGGTTTTATATAACCTATTCTATAAGGTGTCCTCATTTTTCGACCATCACCTCAATTCCAGTGATCTTATTTAACTGGTTACCGCCCCTTCTCCCATCGTCTACATGAAATCGATTAATAGTATCATTTGAAAATGTTTTTGTATTCTTCATGTAGATGATAACGTTTTGATACCTGTTTTACATACTTTCAATAAATAAGAAAAGCCTACCTTTTGCTCTCTTAGGCTTCCTGTGTTCAGTGACTGTATGTAAACGGGGTAGCATAAACAATGTACTGTTAATCTGTTTTCTTTTACAGATGTACTTCTTAGTGCAGTTCAAATTGGACGACTCTATTGCTATCGTTTGCAGTGACTGGATGGTTACAAAGACGTCCGTCAAATGTTCCGCAGTTCGAGACAGAAACGTACAAAGACAAATGTTGCTTAACGGTACATCTCTACCACCGTTTACTCCCACTCAGGAAGTGAACGTGATACTGCATACAGGTCAGAGTGACACTTCTTACGTAGTAATCCATCGAAGATTTCTAAGCAGAATCTTTCAAGCTTGAGCAAAATTTGCTAGAAGAATCCAGCGGTGCACAGAGGGACGCCTTCGGCATAATGACATAATTTGGCACATGCTGGCCAACTAGGAAAATGTATGTTGGCAGTTTCCAATCACATTAACAATGGGGTTGCTTTCCAGTTGACCTCCTTTGAAGAGGAACGGTGTGAATGCTATCAGGTTCACGCACCGGGGAACGCACATGAGAGGTCATTCTTCACTTCCGAATATGCAGCACCAACCGCACCAGAACCAGTGCTGAGGCATCTGGCTCCAACACCTGTTACGTAAACTATGTTGTGTAATGTATACTGTCAATTCTTTGCAGTTCTCCAAGGCAAATGACACTTTCCGAAGCTTCATCGGTTGCAGTACGGAAGCACCCAGCAATGAGGCTGCGTGGCTTTGAACAATTAACTGAATTTCTAGTAAGGTTCACCATTACTTCATCACTTCATTTCCAGATGCCATGCCTAATTTTGGAGAAACTTTCCATACGTATTGAAGCAACCGTTCGTGCATTAACCGAAAGAGTACAGTCAGCAGAGAGTCAAGCAATCGAAACGTCCAGAAAAACTGTACAAATTACTTTTCGAACAGTAACTTCAACAAGCGAGCTCAATACGTGCGAACAACAGGTGAAAGATGTTCAATACTTTGATGTCGTTTTGAACCAGTTGTCTCAAATAGGGAACTTCGTGATCTCCTACGTCTAATCTTATTTTCCAAGCAACCGAACTGGAGTGGAGTGCACGGAAAGCACCAGGTCAGCAAACTTAAAATTATGGAAGCTACCACCGGTAAGAAAGCATCTCCATCAGATTAATTATTTTCCGACGCTATATATAACTCTGATTTCGCCGAATCGACGAATAAAGGAGTGGAGTGGGAGATTAGGAATTTGTTTCATAATACGCGAGACTGCGGTGATAGACGAAAACTCAGAATGAAACCTGATTTTATTTGACTGTTTTCTGTTATATACCTGTCAGTTATA
>JTDE01022071.1:0-15355 GCA_014338405.1 Paragonimus skrjabini miyazakii
TTGACTGGTCCATTGAGCAAAGTGGGTAAGTGTCGCCTGTCTGGCTGGGGTCCTTGTGATCGCTGGAATCGCTGTGTAGGAACGCTCTTCGAGATGGCTACGTGTCGCAGTCAATGGCGTTCCTAGATCTGTCTCACTTCTAATTCTGCGGCCTAGTCGTCTTCTATTGATTTTCAGCCTTCTTAGTAACGTTTTCTTCCATGGTATTCCACGTCACTGTTTAGGTTTATGGTGGACCGAGCCACGGTATCTTCTCGTCAGGCACTTGACCGCTGTGATGATGATCGTTGGGTGATATAAGTTGCCAAAATATGAGACATGGAGATTTGTTGTTGTGTCGAAGTCGTTGGTTGAGTTACGACGAGCTTTTCATCGATAAAAGTACTGGGCCTGGATACCTCGTGGCCGGGTGGAAGTGAATGGCATCGATTTTTCTTCTCATTATCCACCCTATTGTTGGGAATACTGCCACTAGGTGAGTTTTCAGATGCATAATCAAGTTGTCTGCCGTCGTCAGCTGTCTGCTGACTGTGTGCTGCCGAGACGATGTAGGCCACAACCTACTTTTGCATTTTGCTCTGTAGTATCATCATGCCTACTTAGTCAGAACCACTTATACACAACTTAAGGTTTGGTGAATTAATAGACGCATCTCCTCACGTTCTACCTGTACGTGTTTATTGTGTTCGTGGGCTTCTTGAAATAGCGTCTATTTTGGCACGTTAGAGTAGGCGCATCTTCCGGAGTGACTGCACCGCCTTATGAAAAATGATCCACAATCTACGTCGGAAATAATGCGACGGGGATGTGTGCTTAACAGAATTGACCGTTGACCTAATGGGTTATTGACGGATATAAGGAGCAGGAACTTTAG
Source organism: Paragonimus skrjabini miyazakii (assembly GCA_014338405.1). Classification (NCBI taxonomy): domain Eukaryota; kingdom Metazoa; phylum Platyhelminthes; class Trematoda; order Plagiorchiida; family Troglotrematidae; genus Paragonimus; species Paragonimus skrjabini miyazakii. Next base: position 875 of record JTDE01022071.1, read on the forward strand.
CATTTTCGCATCTTCATTTTTAGGCGCTTAAGTTCCGCAGCGATGGGCTAAGTTCTGGAAAACAAGTTCACTATCCGAATTATGTTATTAAATGGTCAGGGTGAGCCTTGAAACCCGACGCAGAACTACCGGAGACAGAGTAGCCAGGAACGGTATTCCAAGACATACACAACAGCAGTGTGAAAAAACCGTGTCTGCACTTAGGCTTGCTTTGCTAGACCTCAAGCGTAACCAATCGGTATGGTATTGCTTGCCATGCTAGACGTAAATTGGCATGGTTGATTAGGAGAAGTCAGGATCAAAAAAGAGAGCATCAGAACCTTTCTAAGCCGATGATACAGTGGCGGGTACGTGCTCAGCAGCAGCGTTTTCTTCTAGGATATTCCACGTCACTGTTGAGATGAGCGGTGGCCCGAGCCACAGTATCCTCTGGTCAGGCTCATGGCTGCTATGATGAGTGTCGCCCGTCGTTCATCGTATGATTCACCTATGATATCTCGGACTGTCTTAATAACGCGTGATTGCAGTCTCCTGGAGCAGTTTCCCTCTTGGAAAAGGGTGTTCAGATAGCGTTTTTATCCTCGGGGTTTGTTCGAATGAAACTGGAAATGTTGGGAATCAAACCAGTCAGGCAAACATTTGGATGCATCTGTGCATTTTTAATTTTTTTAAATTAACCTGGACGTTCGGTGAGCAAGAGAGGTAATTCTTTCTCTGCAAGAATCGTCTGTGAGGGTATTTGTCGAGGTGAAACTGCATCTTCAGTGAGTCATGAATGTGCACGACTTTATATTCACTAACATAGATTTCTAACCCGTTTGCTTGAGGCTTATGATGTTAGTTATTGAAATGATAGTGTGAGTTGGTAGAATTGCTCATGATGCCTACGATACGTCCAACTTTGATTCCATGGGCAACTTGTGATAACGAGTAGGAAATCGAAATAATACGATAACTAATACATACTTGATAGGAGTGAGCCACATAAACTGGCAAAATAAAGTGTGGGTTACGTAAGATTGGAAAGGAGAAGGTTTCAGAAAGATGCGAATGCACCATGTTTCACAGTCGTACAATAAGTTTTCATACAATGGAGTTATTTACTCAGGCTTTCCTAGAATGACTAACGTGGTGCTGGTACCACGGATGACAAATTAGCAAGTACTGCTCGAACTTTAGCTATGCGACCTGTGGTCTCATCAAACATTCCCCAAGTGCTGACGTAGCTCTCGTGGTATGTGAGCTTCTCGACTATCTACATCGGCCCACCGTCGAGGATGACATCGGAATACTACCTGTCTTAAAGCCCTACAAAGCACTTAAGGAATCAAAAGTTCTACCCAACTGACGATTGGAATCTTCCAATCTGTCTAAGGCATTCTTAGTCACCCATGCACCCTCATGTATTAGAGTAACGTTGTTTGCATACTTTATGTTTCGATTTCTAATGCCTGGGAGCATTTCCACATCATTATATTCGCAGTCTCTCTGAACGCACTCTGCGGTCTCGTCCGCTGCAAAGTTAAATTGAAAGGGGAGGCCAGGCAATCTTGCCGCACCTCACTTGGGATGTCGAAGCTCAGTGATAAGCTGTCATAAGTCCTAACCTATTTCGAGATCCGACAATAAATTTCTCTTAGGATTCTGACATGCTTATCGGGCACAGTCTTCCTTGATAAACACTCCAAGAGTTCAGCTCTGTCGACTGAGTTGAACGTGTTTCCGGTTTCTCAGAAAACCAGTTGCCTGCATTTTGTATGCTAGTGGGGCGTGTGGGGAGTCAACGCCAAGGGGAGTGCAAGCATGTGATCGAAACTGTCGTGGCCAGGGCGAAACCTGATTTGATTCTCGCGGATATGTTGTTCGCGCGTTACACTTGATATGCGAATGTGATGGCTGAGAGCAGTCTCGGCAGACTAATCCCCCGGCGGTTTGTACACAGTGTGATTCGCTTATAAAAATAGTGGTGTTAGCCAAACCCCAATCATGGGGAATGACCTCACTGACACTGGTTTCCCGAAGTGCAGCTGTCAGCCCTTTGGCTAAAGCTGGTCTCTCATCTATAAAAAGAGTTGGATGGACTTCGTCTGTGCCGGACGCCGCGTGACGTTCCAGAAACCTGATCTTAAGCGAGAGCTGGCTTTCCGAGATCGAGGAAGCATCAACAGACCAGTAAGCTTAGGGGATGGCTGTGATGAGATCGAACCGGAGAGGTTTCTGGATTGGAGAACGTTCAGTTAAGTAGAGCTCATGTACAAACTGCTGTAAGTGGACCTGTGATCAATCGGTGCCAACCAATCAAACAGGACGATAGCTACTTTTTCGAGTTTTTTTTATTATGATGTTTAGAGCAAGTTGTTTGAACACGTGTCGGGTTTATGCAGCAGAGTTGCTCAACTCAGGGTCGTGGGACGTGGGGACGAATCGATCGATGGAAATAACGTGCTTGTATCCCAATAGCAATACTTAGTGGAACCTTTTTCGTTGTCCTTCAGAAATGACGTTGTTTTTATGATAAATTGAGATCGCTTAGTGCCATCCAAACCATCGTTGTCCTGAATTTTTCTGCACAATAATTAAGTATACGACGATGCATGAGGACGTAGTTAACGACATAGGTAACCAGTTAAACTGTTGTTTGTGATGGTCAGTCGAGCGTCCTAAGCGTCCTTACAGGTTCACTGTTAGTTTCGCAGATTCTGTCGTTTACATCTGACCTTCTACTACCTGTTGCTAGGATGAGATTATAACGCTTTCGGGAGCTGTTCGTAACGGCTGATCGTTTCTTCTCGACAGCACTTTTTGTGCGCCATTTCTCATGAGCCTTTCTTAATGGCTTCTAAGTTTCCAACTATGTTTGCGAACTGGGCTGTGCCAGCTATCGGATGGGTATTCCGACTAATGTCAAAATTTTCGAGTGTTCACGCAGACGTTTGGCGGTTGGCAACTGAGTGGATGGTAGTACCACACGAGCTAGTACCATACATGTGCATTACGTGCCGGTATATATATATATATATATATATTTCAATGTCGCTCAGTGAATGGAATCCTGAAGTAGAGACAAGCGCGCTGTAGTAACTTGAGTGATTGTGTCTGTCTTTAGATACGTCGATTTTCTTCGGCGTCGCATCGAAACGCAAGGCGGACTTTGCGTATATAGTTGTGTGATCGAAATTCAGACGGGTGATACTGATTGACTTAGAGGTAGCCACAACAGCTATGCACTCAGTCTCTGTTCACGATGGAAGTCGGCAGGTGACGCATCACCGTCTGGATCACCGAATATTAGCGGTAGCCAAGATCTGATTGTAAAAAACATCCACCGTTGTCTGTTTGACGAGCACCGTAGGAGTACCGGCTGTGTGCATTACGTTTGTCAGCGCCTAGCCTACCAATTTTGGGTACACAAGCCATTTACCACGATGTCCGTGTGCCGTGTAGTACACAGGAAGTTACCGAGATTGTAGTGAAATATATATTTACATGTCTCTGGGCTACAACAAGTGGAAACGTACGCTGCAACAACGAATTAGCAGCGTTTGCTGTAGGCGTTTCTTGATGCTTTAGTTGTTTCTTTAAGGTCTGGCGGTACAAAGCTTTTGACGTGAAGCCATTCTAGCTAATTCGTCTCTGTGTATGCATTTAGGGAGACACCAACAAGACAAGGTCTTCAGGGAGATTCAGATTATGTACCTATTGTAAATCAGCTGATAGAAACTGTATTCTTAGTACTGCGCTAGAATCCTGAAGCCATTTATCAGCTGGGCAGCAGATGTAACTCTCCACTACACTTGTGTAAACTGCTTGTTAACTTGTTTGCATGTCATGATAACAAGCTCTTTTTCAGTGTTTCATCTTCAGGCTAAATACTTCACATTTATATCAAAAATTTTACTAGGTAATCATTGGGGCGGGGGAGGAGTAAACGGGGAACGGGCGGTTAACGAGGTCAGTCAAATTAATGTCAAACTGCAATCAGGTACCCACTTGAACAGTGGGTCTTCATAGGCTAACAGAATGGGGGTTAGCCAAGGCAGATCCAAACCCTGAACAGAACGTCTCTGGACACGCAGGACTGGGTTGCACGAGCGAATTTCAAAAGCTTCAGCTGTGGATAAAATCCTAGGCCTCAGTGCCCTCGATTGGATGATCTGAAATCGGTAGATTGGGCGAAATGCGTCCGTCACACCCTGTTAGCCTGTGAAGACCCATTGTTTAAATGGGTACTTGATTGCAGTTTTACATTGGTTCGCTTAACCTCATTAACCATCCGTTCCTCGTTGACCCTCCCCTAATGATTCCCTTGTAAATTTTTTGATATGAATGCAATGTGTTTAGCTTGATGATGAATCACTAAAAGTGGACCTGTTCGCTACACAGTATTTTTTATAACTACACTGGGAATTTTCGCGCGACTTTGTGCATACGTTCGAAGATGGAAGGAAACAAGCTTTAATGGTGCCTGTGAGACATTGTGGGTTTGTGTTAGTCAGGTAAAAATGTGACCTTGTTGACTGGAGTTGCCGTGGCAAACGGCAAACGAGGGAAGTCTCTTTTTGTTTTTCTGAAGACAGGATTAAGCAGTCGCCAATTAGGGAATTATTTTACAGTCGAGGGAAAATTAGACAGACCGTTTCGGTCAGTTGAGTATGATATGAAAAGGAAGCAAGTCAATCGTTATTTGTTGCGTGGACTAAGATGGCAATGGCAACCTTACTCAACCCGTACTCAGTAGTACAGTGTTCGTTATTTGAAGGTACCTTGTCTACCTTCGTTCCTTATTTCAGAGACAGCAGTGATTTATCTTCACCGTCATTTCTAGCTTTGAGCCATACTCGCGGGTATTATGGCTCGGTCTGTCGTCGATCCTGTTAGCAATGATAAATAAGTGGAAGTATATATAAAGACGAATTGAGAGAAGGTGAAAAAGCATGGCTTCATGACAAAGAAAGGATGTCAATTACCTTGCAGATACAGATTTGCTGTTGCCTGTGACACTGCCATATCTGAGGGCGTTTCAAACGAGTGGAATGAACATTCTCGAACCCCTCAACCGAGCGGGCGGCACCTACTAACAGTGATCAGCAGGGTGATCAAAGCTCTCGTGGCCCGTGACCATATAATCACGTGGCCATCTTTCGGTTCCTTCCAGCCATCAGCAGCGACATTGAACAATGCACGGTGCAGCAGGTGCTCCATCTGGTTACACACAAGAACGCACCTCACCACTTGGTCACTTCCTCACGGTTAGTATTGCCATATATAATCCCATGAGCGTTACTGGTTCTCGTCTGACTACTCCCCATGGACCTGCCTGACGTGTATGTACCTGAAGGAGGAAACGTTTTGGTCCTCACAGCCCTCGTGATCAATGTGATACTCTAGCCTAACTGTTTTTTTGTTCCAGCTGAGCATGCCAACGGTGACGCAGTGCGGCGTCCAAGATGGCTTGGAAGTGGTCGCACTCACCAACGTGCCACCGGCCACCACCGGTCATACTCAGCTTTTCAGCCATAACCCGGAAGGTGTTCTCAACTCTAGTCAGGAAAATATGTGCACGACGAGTTCGTCCGGAGAGGGTGTGTCGGATGAGGAGGTTTGGGCCCCAATGCCAGTGCGCGGAGTCCTAAGCAAATGGACCAATCTTTTGCATGGCTGGCAAGAACGTTACTTCGTCCTGTCTGATGGCACATTAACCTATTATCGAAACGAAGATGAAATCAACCTCGGTTCCCGTGGGTCTGTGCGTATTCGTACGGCTTTTGTCAAACCGCACGAATACGATGACTGTCGTTTTGAGGTAAGTTGTTGTTAGATCAATCAGATACTGCTGTTTTGGATCGAGAGCGGGTGATGAACTTTTAAGAAAACTGAGTTGTTTCTTGTTTCGCACTTTTTGCATTACACCTAGGTTTGGTGTTGCTATCGAGATTGTCACATCTAGGAGGGAACCGTCCAAGGCTAGAAACCTTGACATCGTACTTAGTAGTCAACGTTTTCACTGGCGAATCACTTTAAGCTCAAGCACTGCTGTAAATGTGTCTGTTCCGTCTCACTTCGTCAGTATTGACTGGTATATCAACAGGAGCATGTTATTTTTTCATCTAGTACACGTTTCTATACCCCCTGTCTAGAGCCGTTGATCAGCTTTGACTTTATAAGGGAAATGTTGAAACCAGCAATGTGTACAGAGCATTTCGCGCCTCTACCTTATGCCGATTGATCCACGTAAATACATCATACCGGGCACCGTAGAGTGAATAGGCCTGACCACGGTGGGTGACGTTGCAACGGTTCACACACCGACAACTGGATGTATGTGTTCATGTAATAACCACTGTCCAGTGATTAAGCTACAAATGTTCATAAAGTGGTGCCTCCAGCCTTCTATCAACTGACTTAAACGACCAATGTGAGCATTCATTGTCACCGAGCGCCATGTTGTCTGCGAATTTTAGATTGATTTATGTCATTAGTCAGAAATACTGTAAAAGTGACGAACGAGCAACACCTCATCTTGTGTTACCTGCTAACTTTAAATCGTAGACTGAGATCCATTTATAAAGTTTGGCTTTTTCTTTTTCACGCTGCATTACACAATGCATTAACTGTGGAATTTTCATATAATTTGCTCGTGGCCACGCGTGGAAATTTGGTCAGCTGGTAGAAACGACGTACGACAGCGTGCAGAAAATGAGTAACGGAGGAGTATAAGCAAACTGGCTGGTTAGCGAAGGTGTTGTAATGCTGTTCTTTTCGTCCGCTATCACTCAATCAGGACGCGTATTGTCCACACAGACTAAAGCTTTGAACTAGGCTGCCACTTTTCATTTCCATGTTGTTTTACCGATTCAATCCCCATTTTATTCAACCGCTTTTGCTTTCTGTCGGCTCATAGGTTCGTGTTGGCGAACTGATCTGGTACTTGCGTGGTGTGAATGTGACACAACGACAAAGTTGGATCGCCGCGATCGAACGCCATCGGGTCGCTGAGTCGGGATACGGTTCCGAGCGCACTCTTCACCGACCGAATTCGCTGCATTCGTTGAATTCCACCCATAGTCCTAGCATCGCTTCTGCATCAAGCTTCAAACGAGGTCATGGATTACGCGAAAAACTTGCTGAAATGGAGACATTCAAGTACGATCACAATTAACAGGGTTGACTGATTTGCAGGTGTGATAGTATGGTTTTGAGTAGTACTACCTGTCAGTCTGTATTTCAGCGTCGTCTATTTTACCATGGTCTGTTGGTGTGTATCACGTGCCCTCACGTTTTGTTACCTGCCCTTGACCTTTGTCCGTTTCAGAAATCATGTGAGCATCGATCTGCTTGTCAGATTGTTGGGGACTGATAACAGATGTTGCTGTATAAATAGACTTCGTTTAATATACTTGAACCGGTGGGTATGATGATCTTCTGACATCAGTGCGAGGGGACGTTTGAGTTATGGCTGCTGTTTTGTCTGTGATTCGGTGTACAAGTGCACTATTGTCGAGAAAAATGCTTTTATAATCAGTTTTTAATTTTTGTGTGCGTGATCTCTTTGAATGAACCATCCCTTTAATCGTCTTCGAACTTACACACAAGGAGAGACAAGATCCACGATTCTTGTTGCCATTATCTTTGGTCACATCATGCTGGCGTATGCTATATTTCTCGGCTGTTATAAAAGAGCGTGTCGCCATCGCTCTTTTGTGTATGCGATGTTAAGATCACTGACGTCCAGGTACGTTTCTTCCATTCCCTTCTGCACAACTGTTTTCTTCGGCCCTCAGCCTTCTCTCTCTCCCGTCAATCTTTACCCCTAGGTGTTACCGTTTTTGTCTCAGCGTGTAACTTCCCGAAAAGAAGCACTCGTTTTCAATGGTCGGAACCGATTGATTAGGCAAAGCACGCAGTGATCCGTGATTATGCCTTGTATTGTCAGTTCCGCTGCTTAATACACTGTTTATGAGAGTGGTGCCTCTCCAGTTCATCTTAGTGGGTGGTAAGTGCAGGTGGAAGTTACTCCGTTCCTTGTGGATAGTCCTTTCGTTCATGTGATTTGGCCTTCCGATGTATTTTTCTATAATCATTTTATGTAAACTGGAGGCCAAAGTGGTCTATTTCGAAGTTTTTCATCACGCACTAATCTGTGACCATCCGTAAAATTAAAATCTATTACAGTACAAAGCAGAGCTGTGGTTGTTACGGACACTCCAATCTGTTGATCAACTCGCTCGACTATCTTCCGTGGTTGATGGCTTCTTAGGTCCCATTGGATAGCTTGCCATTTGCCCCGTGTCCATAAGTATCAATCTTCGATCCAATAGCCTCGCGCTGTTTATCGTTTCTCGCGTGCTAATTGGTCTTGCGGAGTTGGTCATTGTACTTGATTGCACCGATCGATGCACCTCATCATTTGATCACCATCTTTCATAAGTATTGGTGGGTACACCTGGCCTGAGATTACGACTGCTCGAGCTCTTAATCAGCATCAGCTACCATCAAATATACTACAGTATTTGAAGTCATATATTAAGGTATTCATGGTTAACAAATTGGAAATGCAAACCATATCCATTCTTAACACCACACTACCCTAGTAAACCGATCCTATTACCGTACACTAGGCAGGACCACACAACATGGAAAACATGGTGCTATAACGTTTCTGTTTATTCAAGCTGTGGTTACTTCCTCGCATAGATACTACCGATTACGACTCTGAGGCATGTGACAGTGTAACCAACCATGAAGGTTCTGGATCCATATGTGATAAGGAAACTTTTCTAGCAGAAAGTTTCAGTCTGATGTATGTGACTTTATGAACAAAGTGCAGGTGAGATTAGAGGCTACTGTCAAGTCCAAGATGAAAATGGTAAGATATTAAGTGGCTAACATTATAAGCTGGCTTACGAGGGGTAATGCATTTTGATCAAAATACGCAAGTTACATAAATTTCCTTTCATGTCAAATGGCCATGAGCCTACTAGGCGGTAAACTACAGGTTTGCTATTCCACATATCTTTCAACTTGTCTTGTATCGCAAACACGACACCAGAATTCATCGTATTCCTCAGTTGATGTTTGCCTTCCCTTAGCATATTCATCGCTGTTGCCAATAGCTACCATGTCGATTTGGCATTCTCTCCCTCCCTCATTCTCTCTCTCTCTCTCTCTCGTTGCCATGGCGTTATTGTCTGTTCATATTTCAAAAATTCATCGGTTGTCATGTCAACGTTAGTACTATGCTATTTCGATATCCACCTCTCTCGTTGCCATGGCGTTATTGTCTGTTCATATTTCAAAAATTCATCGGTTGTCATGTCAACGTTACTACTATGCTATTTCGATATCCACCTCTGTCGTTAAAATGTCACGCTCCCGTTATTCCATACTTAGGCTGTAGTCTTCTTGTCCGTGTACAAAACATACACGGAACGAATGAACGATTAAGAAAATGTGAATTGAAATTTGACATTGCTCATGATTCGTTGCCGTTATCGTATTCATTTGTGACTTTGTTTGCTTCCTTCACATGGCTAGGAACTACCACGCTTCGGTTAATATCGTGCGTGGTTGGCACAATCCGTCGAGTCCGCATTAGTCTGCCTCATTGACCCAAACCAAAGGATGCATCCTCACATATGTCACCACAACTGACTTGTGTTGCGTCAACTGTATTTTCATCCACTCGCGCCCGGTACCCCATCATCATCATCATCATCGTCATCTTCATAGCAATCAGCCTTATCAAAAGCTACTATGGCTCTGGCCGCCGTTCACCTCAATAGTGACATGGGATGTCATAGAAGAAAACGTTACTAAGAAGGTTAAAAATTGTTGAGAGAAGACTAAGAGGAAGAAGCGGAAATGGTATGGATACAGATACGCCATTGACAGCGACATACCGCCATCTCGGATAATGTCTCTAACTAGCGGTTTGAGTGATCACGAGGACCCCATCCAGGCAGGCAACAACTACCCATTTTGCTCAAAGGAGCAGTCAAGGTCTTCACATTTTGTGACCACGTTGTTACTGGACCACCACGCGGTTTTATGCAATTGTTGGTGGTCACTGTATATAATGCCCGGTACGGTAAACGATTAGGTGACATACGGAGTACGTGACCTAACCATCGCAAGCTGTGTACCGTAATTAGTTGACCAATTGATCGTGCATCCCGAGCGTTCCGGAATACGCGTCGGCGAACGGCCACATTGCTCACGCGATCAATCCACTTAATATGAGCCAGTTGGCGGAGACAACGATGTTCAAACACAGCAAGCCTGTTGATATCTCCTTTGTGAACAGGTCACGTTTCCGAACCATAGAGAACAATGGAACGCACACAGGCATTATATACCCTTCCTTTCAGCGACAACCGGACGTGTTTTCGACCCCCCAGATGACGCAGTTGGGCAAACGGAACTCGTACCCCGTCTAAACTTAACAGCATAAGACCGGGTGGTGTGTGAGTAGTATGTTCATGATTGGTTAGTCATAGTGTCTCTAATGATGAGGTCTGCACTAGGTAGTCGGCCCAGTTTCAGGAGCGTCTATAAAGAGTGAATAGAAGACAGCAATAGGCACGGAAGGAGCTCAATTGTTTGAGTGAACTTCCCCTTCGTGTATATGGAAAATAAATAGTGATCACGAAACCAGATATTACCTTAAAATCGCACAGCCCTGTCATCGAACCATCTAGATGACTTCTCGTGAAAATGTTAGCTGTGAAATGCTTCTTTTTCGCATCTCTGCTACCAAATATCACACCCTCCCGTCTGAGATCGTCGCAGTGTTGATTACTCAGACAAGTATTAGACAATTTCGCCGTGAACTCGTACGGTACGGTTCTGTTGGCTGTGTTGTAGGAATGTGATGGTCTTTGCATGGCACATATTCTGGTCACGATGACACTGGCTTTCAAGCGTATGTGCTATCCGGTTTTATGTTTACACCAATTCTCATCCTCTTATTTGTCAGTTTTCGACCGATATCCATATCTTTGATACGCGTTATGTAACTCGAGTGTCTACACTTCTGGCCTCACATCTTCTATAAGTGACAAACAGTTGACTCAGTGAGCTTCAGTCACACAATATCATTCATTTATTTTAAAACCCATCGAAAATTTGATAAACAGCCATAATCGGTTTCATTTGAAAAATGGTACTAATTGGTCAGTTCGAGAATCGGAAGACGGAGTTTCTGCAAAAATCTAGCTAAATCAAGAGGAACGGAAGATAAATTATACGGAGTAGATACAACTAGCTGTTTGTATTGGTAATTAGTTGAGGACATACAAATATATTTGGGAAGATCGGACTAAAGAAGATGAATTGTGTCAAGCACACATTGATACAAATTAATGCGGCCAACGAATTCTTTGCACGGAATATCAGTGTTACTTGGTAAATGTCCCAAAGGTCTGATGAAAAATCTAAAGTTTTTGTACATTACTAGCGTGAAATTAGCCGCTGAACAGTACATTTTATGTGAAAGTACACATGTACTGATAACTTCATTGACTTAAAGGTGTAGCCGCGTGACGTTAAAAGATAGCCTTCCTTGAAAACATCAATGGTACGACGTATCCATATCGTATTGTCACTCACAGTTGCCTTGAAATATTTCACAGAAACAAGTCGAGATGGGGATTCATTATGCACGTGAAAGGATGGACATACATTGGAAATTTCTGTATATTGATTACTTTCCGTAAGCAATAACAGTATGTCAACACGTTTGGATGTGTTAGGAGAGAAACTGCAGGACTATGACCAACATGCTAGTGTTGTGAACTAGGAACGCGGATAGCGTAAGGATTGTTTATTCCGTACACTGACACATGGGGTGTATGCCTTAAAACCACAACAAACGAAAACATTCATTTGAATGTAACACTGACCCAAGGACGTCACAGTTGCCAGTGTCATGTTCATGTATGCAAAACACCATTTTATGTCAGAGTATACTCCAGTGTTTTTTTTGCATTTCACCCCGGTTACTTCAGTACCCAAGTACATGTCTTGCCTGACTACTGAATAGCAGTGTGGGTAGTATAACACGATCGTCCGTCCTCACTACACTGGTTTCGACAAACAGTCCTGGCACAACACCATCCGAACACTTGTCATGTGTGTTGTATGAAGTGAGAACAAGAGTGAGTTGTGGGTTGCCCTCTGGAAAACATCAGAGCTAATCGTGTATGGTGAGTAGACGTGACCATTAAACTGGGGAGCTTGGATGGTAAAATGCCGTCGAGATCGAACTGTCAGACTCGTTGAGAATTTGAAGTAGCGTCTTTCTGTCAGTACTTCCTAAAGCATCGCTGTGGTTTTAGATTTTTCCTCAAGTATTAACAATGGAATGAACTGGTCAAGCGATAGTTTTGAAGGCTGAGCATGGACGTCAAAAAGCAAATTGTTTAGAACGTGCGGTATTCACTTAGGCTTATTCTGCTTCTCTCTTTCTTTCTTTTCCTCTAGAGAGATCCTATGCAAGCAAGTCGACTCTCTGCAGGCATATTTTGATGCATGCAATGCTGTGGTCGCCCATCAACACGCGATCGATGATCGTCTAGAAGACTGGCTCAAAGACGGCGAATTAACTAATCTGGACGAGTTGGACTCTTTGGAAGACCGAGGCGATTCGACGCGTGGGCAAATACCGACTGCATTTTCGTACAGCTCCGATGGACCTCACACAGATTTCATGGCCGATTCTAACCAACGAAATCACCGACAACAACACTTTTTGGATCTGGTAGATTCGGTGGACGATCACTGGAAACAAAAAGTACGTTTACGAAACGAGGACTGTTTGCTCCGAGGTTGGTAACATCTACAACCATAGCTCAATGACCACAACGTCGACTGCTACTTACTTGGTTGTGTGTTTGAGCCTCGGGTATTGCGACCAATTTTTTTTACAGGTTTGGACTGCCTGCTTGCCCTTACGCGTAACCTAATTCGTCTCATGACTGAAAAATCCGAAGCATTACTTAATATATGCTAAACTCCACACAAAGTTGACTGCAGATGGACTTTTCAGTCTGCTCTTTCCGAAAGGAAACATTAATCTCATTTGAGACGGGTGAATCTGTTAGTTATTGTTATTTGCCTGCAATACTTTGTTGGATTGTAGTGCAGGATCTATCTCAGATTGACAGTCTACACCGGTTACAGTCAGAGCTCTGTTCAGCTCAGTTCCAATTCAGTTTTCTCCTTTTTACTCCACGAGATGTTTGCTATTTTGCGGTATAATTATTCACTTATGTGGAATGGATGTTGGCTTGGATAAATTTGGACGCTCGAGGTGACCGTAGCCCGAACCCTCAACCGTGTGATTGGTTACTTGCCTCGTTGTCATTCAAGTCTATGTCGAGGGGATCTGATCTCCATATACCTTGATGACCACACAGTTGAACATAATCTTGCCATCAGCGTCTTCTGAGTCCTTTCAAGGACAAAAACAGCTATGGTGGCTTGTAACGAAGTATGAAGAAGCGTGGGTGTCGTTTCGAATTGCGACCAATCATAACCACTTTTTTCGTGCCGTTGGGCCACCATGACCTACAAAACATTAACGACAGCCCAGAAGTGTACGGACGTCGCATGAGAATGTTGGTGTTAGCTGAATACCTCACAGTACACCTCTTTTTCAAATGTCCCGCATACGGACTTTTAGCAAAAAGTAACTGTGTATTGCTCCACATTCAACATATTCTGTTGTCTTAGCTTGTCAGTAGAGAATCCGTAGTTGGCGTGAGATACGTGAAGATAAACATTACGTGACAACAAATAACCAGCTTAGTATCATACGAAAGAGTATGGTGGCATCTTCAAGATGGCCTTCTTTTACTTCCTCACTTCACTAATCGTTTGTACTTCATAAAAATTGAACAAATAAATGATAGTGTTGCCTTCAGTGAATCCGATTAGCCAGTGTTCTTCCTTAGCTTCTCTTGTTAGAAACCGTCATATCGGAGGAAGATTCTGCCCAGTAGTTTCAGGTTCTTTCCATTTCCTGCTGCTAAGTCGCCAATGGGTCACTCCGTGTCTTGTGTCAATGAGCCGAGGGTTCAGCAGAATGTATAGCGTGGCAAACGATGAGTTGGCGTTTTAGATACGACTTCTAATCATGTTTTCGTGTTTTAAGGCGATCAACCTACTCATTCCTCACTGTCTTTAACTCACCACTCATTTTTCGCATCGCTTACCCTTTGAAGTTATCCCCCGACCTATACTGCTACCTTGGCGAGGTGGTCGGGCTTGTGTACTGTTTTGATCCGGCGGGCTATGCTGACTAGGACTCTGGTCCTTCCAGGTGCAACCTTGTCAGACAGGCCAAAGGGGAGCAGTCAGACGAAAAGCAGTTACACTCATAGGATTGTATGTCGCACTACTGACCGCGTAGGAGTGCTTGGGTAGTTTTATAGTTGCGGCACTGCTGTCTTCCGTATCAGGAAGAAGGGGATTAGAAAAGGT
>JTDE01022071.1:15455-37005 GCA_014338405.1 Paragonimus skrjabini miyazakii
TCGATAGTTATCTAGAAGTGAGCTCAGATGGATAACTGCACTAGAATCGTAGACTCGCGTCTCCGACACACAGACTTGAGAGAGTATTAGCCAGAGCAGCTTGCTGACCGACTTGTCGGAGAGTGCGGACATTGAAGGCGCCAATGTTTACCAGTTGTCTTGGCCTTGGAAAACAATCATCACCTGAAGGCACATGGAGGGCAGAAGAAATGGGGAGTTAAACAGTAGGAGAAAGTCGAGATCGACTGGTAATGTCACTATCGAGAGAACGATAACTTCTGATACTTCCCGATCGTTTATGCCGCGGAAGGGGGTTGACTTGAGGGACCCCACCCCGAGTCTCTGACTCAAAAGTCTGACCTGCGAGACAACAGGATATAGGGTTTTTTGGGGAGGACCTCACCCGGAGCCAATGACTCAAGAGTCTGACTCACGTGGCAGTGTGGGACTTTTCTAGCCTAAGGGCACAGCGAATAAAACTTTGATGTCTCATTCTGAGCACTGCTGCGCGCAGTGGATATACTCGAAGCGACATCAAGCTTTTGAGAGATACCAAATGTTTTTCGACCGTATTGGATAATACGCCGGCGATCACGGTCAACCGTTAGGCGATCAGAGTTATCCTTGTTTGAGGGTACCTTTTCTAACCCCCTTCTTCCTGATACGGAAGACAGCAGTGCCGTAACTATGAAAATAGTTCTTCTGTATGCCCATAGGATCTTGCCTCACTACATAAGCATTCCTACGCGGTCAATAGTTCGACGTAACATCTTATGAGTGTAACTGCTTTTCATCTGACTGTTCCCCTTTGGCCTGTCTGACAAGGTTGCACTTTGAAGGACCGGAGTCCTAGTCAGCATAGCCCGCCGGATCAAAACAGTAGACAAACCCGACCACCTCGCCAAGGTAGCAGTATAGGTCGGGTCTGGAAGAATCACAGCCTGAAGCTCAAAATCCAGCTACTTGTCTATCGCTCATTGGTGCTGTCGATGCTGCTGTACGGCAATGAAATGTGGATTTTGTACTAGCGGAATGTGTGGTATCTGAGCCGCTTCCATCTGCGTTGTATATGGTGCAGTTTAAATATTCGATGGTCAGACGTGGTTCTGAACTTTGATGTACTGCGATGAGCGGACGCGGACGGGATTGAAGGCGTACTGACTCACAGTCATGTGTGTTGACTAGCACACGCTCGTAAAATGGACTGCGAATAAATTCCGAAACTACTTTTGTAAAGGCAACTGAAGACAGGTAGACGAAATCTTGATGGTCAGGAACCATAACACCAGGATCTTATCCAATGAAGCCTTTCGCGTAGTGATGTCGATTTCAGATCATGGGAAGATGTAACCTTGAGCCGGACGGACCTTCAAAAGCTCAATAAGCGACAGTTGCGCGGCCATGAATTGAAGCACACAACACTATATGGCGTTGCGATGAATGCGGCCGCGAATACGCTGACCCTCTCGGACGCATCCTCCTCCTCATAGACAGCAGTACATCAATGGTTCTCGTTGATGGTTAACTGCTTCGCTTAACTGTCTCGGATTAGTAGGTCATCGACATACTCACAGTACACCATAGGTGAGTAGACGACGGGTACGTTAGGCTCCAGTACGTTGTGTCACTTATATCTACTTCGTTCATACAAACCAACGACCTCCATCGTTTGCCAAAACATCCGCTCTTCTTTTCAGAGATGTAGGCCATGGTGGCCTTCCACCTTTTCTTTACTTTATCTCTGTTGATGCATGGTATGATGATGTTTTTTTTGTTTCTGGTTTAGATTTTTGTTTTTCTTCCTCCCGTTTGGGGTGAAATAATATATACTCCTCTAGTGAACTTCTTGCGTTGTACTTTCAATATATTCTCAGCTTAGCCCTTACCATTTTAGTCTCGCTATGTTTTTGCTTCGACGATATAAGAGTTTCGCTGAGCCTGACAGTTGGCTGACCAGCACCGGCTGGATGGACCACAAAAACCTCTACTCACATGCTTGCTGGATTTAGTCCTTCAGATTTACACTGGATACGAGATGTGTGTATGGAACCGGAATTGGTGAAGTGTAATCTAATTGAGATGATGGTTGCGCGCCGGCCCCCTTTGGCTTCGATCACTGTGACAAGCTTCTCTGAAACGGATGTTGCCAGGTGTGTGTGTGTGTTGCAGTCCTCCTGAATGTTGCACATTAATAATACCATCTACTTAACCCATTTGCCTTATTCCGATTTATGCACTGACCAATGCTGTCTATTTGACGATCTACATCTTTATGTAGGAAGCAAAGAACGTTTTTGGAGAAGATGCGTACGTGTGCACAGTATGATGTTTCCCACAACTATTTCCGCGTTCATTAACTTCAATGACGATTGACTGTTAATTCACAATTTCTTGGTGATCCTCAATTAATCTTGCAATACGTACCTGACTCCGTGTAAGTCGGTAGTAAAAGTGCATGGAGTCGAGAGAAAAAACTGTTTACAAACATGTTTCTTTCAAAAATACTAAAGAGCTTAGGAATAGGGAATAGAAAAGCGAAGTGAAATTGGAATTTCGAAACAGAAGTGGGCATCAAAACATGCGACGGGCAAACTTTGACAGTCCGTTACTTATTGGCAATATCCGGAGGATGTATATCACTTTAAAATTGTCCAACTGGTCAATTTGCCTGAAAACTGTTAATGGTGTCAACTGTTTGCATCCGGTTTTCGCTTCAAGTTATCTGCTGATGATACTGTCACAAAAGGCTCAAAAACAGGATGTTACAAATTGAATATTGAAAGCATGGTGACTGCATTCCGGACGTCTCATCTGGCATCGGATTTTCAGACTGTGAACTCGAGGATAGTGGTTTTGCCTATCCATAGGACTTTATGTTGAATGATGCGGCGGCTGATGTAACACTGTGGTTTGAAATATGTTCTCTGTCGTAGAAAATCGACTTATTTTAGGTAGCCTACTTTCTAATTGCGAAAACGAATGAGGCGCTAAAATACGCTTCACAATCGTTTGCTATACTGTCTCAATCAGTTGACTACTTTCCAGAAATTACTGTCACTAAGCTCATACAGTCAACTGAAGGTGAAAACTTACCAACGTCATAGACAGCAGTACATTACTTGTTCTCACGAAGTAAAAAATAAACTCTGTACAGGGGGAGAGAAGAAACAAACGCGAAATGAGAAGGGAATCAACTGCTAGAAATAAGTGCATCTGTATTCGGACGTTCAGCATCAAGGTGTCTACACCTTGCAAACAAACAACCGAGCTGTAGTTGAAAATGAAAACATACCATTGAGTGGATTATCAAGCGAAAGTGCCCAAACAATCCAGTTAGATTCCCGTATATTGTGTTAGTTTTCTTCATCATACAAATACAATTCGGAGACGAACCGGTATCTTCTGAAGCTTTTCTCAATCTCGATAGAGGACGACAGTATCCAGCTTTTCATCTTCCAAAAATACTTGTCTGACGAGTAACAAATGTGTATCACTTTCCACTTAGAGGAGTTGTACCCCAGTAATACAGAATATCAGCCTTACTCTAATGCTTTTCCGTTTTGATGATACTATTCATTGTCTATATTATTTTCGCTTCGGAGAGTTTACAAGTTGTTATATCACAAGGACAAACAGTAGGAATAACAATGGATGTGTAATTAAATCCTGATCTACACTTCTAGTTATGAATTGCTAGCGGGGGTAGTAAGCTACTGACACTCTGTTTGAGGTTATTGGTGAATAACGCAAGTAAACTGTCATCTACATCATACTTATACAGTTTCATACATTGAACTATATGATTGTGTTAAATGTTTAATGTACTCCAGAAAAATAACGCCTGATTTATTGTGCAGGAGGTGTGGCTAGTGAACTACGTCCATCTGGATTCCTACTGATCCATATTTTCCATTAATTCATCATCGAACCTCAGTTGACATCCATATCAATTGTTTTAATGTGTTGTTTAGTCGAGATAGCTTAAACTACACATGTGATATGTTCTTCACCCTTTAATGCGTGAATCATGTTCTTCTGTGATTTGATCGCATCCAGTCTGTTTGTGTTATTGTTTTTGTGAGTTCCGTACGGATTAATGGTGTGATGCTACTGACTATCAGTAACGCGATTATTGTTCTTTACCTCGACCACCGTGGCCGTTCCCGTTGATTGACAGTCTCCAGTTCGTGATCTATATCAAAGTGTTGTAAATGCATTGTGTGTTTTAAAGGCTTAAAACTTGATCTGACTTAAATTTGAGCAACCAATTGTGGTCTCCTACAAGATTGGTCTGGCTTGTATATTTATGCCTGCTTCTCTGTTTGTTTCGGTTAGCAATCTGGGGTCCACGTGACAGTCCGTTCTCGTATTCTTTATTTTCCCCATTTATCGCCGTTTATCTGACTGTCTTTAATGGTTTGCCGGTTTTGTAATTTCTTATGTACATGTGACTCCTATCCTAGTCTCCCTAACTTCTCCTGGATCATCAGCTCTTTGTACTAATGCGTGGCAACATGAACTAGATACCAGTTCGTAAAACCTACAGCTGACTATTGCGAACGCTTGTTTTTTCAGCTTCCGTGTACGTCACCCATTCCTTCTCCTTGCCTTGATCCTTCTATTTTCGGATTGTGAGTTCAACCGTGACTCACAGGTTATCAACTTATTTAAAAACTTTTCAGTGTGGGATTTCATATTCACTCATATTCCACGATTATTAGTGATTCATGTTCATGTTCACTTTTGTTTTATAGAAATTTTTCGTTCATCACAGTAAACTGGCATAGCTCAGTTGTAAGTGTTCCCGACTATCATGCGTGCAGTTATGGGTTTAAACCCGATCTACCGGATACTGCTGTCTAAATTGGGGCCGTCAAACAACATCAGGCCCATATGCGACGTGGTATTGAATATTTCCAGATGTAAATCTGGTACTGCCTGCATGACGCTTCATGTAGTGCCCCTTCAAAATATGTAACCGTTCTTAGGAAAGGTTATGCTAACCAGATCAATGTTATACAACACTTGTTGATTATAACATTTCGGTAGCCTCAGTGACAATTAGAAGTATAAACAGTTGTTATCCTTATCAACTTTTTCTATTTTCCAGTTATCTTGTTCTGATGCATTTGTTTTTGTACTGAAGTTCAGTAGAATATTGCAAAGTTTCACGTTACACTCCAGTCCTCACCTTCGTGACATTCCAAACTAGTTTGCTCTGTTTATTTAGACGGAGATCGAGACCATGTCGTTGAATACCCCGAATTCGACCGCGATCCTGCCACCTCATTCCACACGTTCAGAGGTTTCCATCGCGGGACAGGGTGACAAAGTGAGGACACCCTCCACAACTGCCGTGGAACCACAGCCAACCAAGTCAACTGGCAGTTCTGGTGGTTTCTTGTCCCGATTTTTACCCTCATTTCGAAGTTCAAACACAACGATGTCCACTAAACATTGTTCGGAAGTCAACGATGTAAGCATGAACTTTCGGCCTCTTTTTTGCATACCTAGTTTCTTAGCAATGCTCAGGATGCACTTTATTCTCCGGGTTCTCCCCTGGATTCGAACTAATACACCTCTTGATGAGAGAGTAAGCCTGATGTCTCGGACATGTACACAAATGTTGTTTTGTTTTGTATGTTGTGGCGATGTTTCCGTAAAAAGAATACAGACTTGATGAACCGCACGTTTGTTATGGTTAAAAGTAGGCTCTGTTTCGCGCACGCGATCACCCGGCCGTCGCCTCAGTGAGTGGTTTCCATGGGGAATCATTTACAAGCAGTTAGTAATGAGGGTTATTCATGATTGTTTCACCCTTGAACGTGGTGTGTTAAATCAATCACAGAACTTAGAGTGCAGAAAATTGTCCGTGACTTTCAGTTTTGGGTGAGCAAATAGTTGAGGAGAATGAAGTCCAGTTATAAGCATCTGTGTAGATACAATTTGTATGCAAGCTGGTAATGCTTGTTTACTTATCAGCTTCAGTGTAAATGATCTTGATACATGAGCTTATGAGGAAAATCAGATTGTTTAGTTTCTAACCAGTATTCAAATCGATATCTATCAGAGATGTTAAAGCACTCGTTCGTTTTCGAATAACTTCGCAATTTATGAATGTATATTGGAAAGCGACGATGCGAACCGCCAGACAACTACTTATAGTTGACGCTATCCTAGACACGATGAAAAACTACTGAAATTCAAATATATTGTCCATTTGTTATGATAACCGTGGTTAACTAAGAGTCGGTTCTATCTAAGCCACCAGAATCCTCAAAGGTGCTCTGTGGCCGGTCGATTAGCATTGTTGACTGTTAACCAATCCGGCATATTCGCACATGTTTTACACTCTTTTGGGTTAACTGTTGTTGCGAATTTGCTTGTAACACACATTTGGCACGTGTTTTTTTTTAACTCGTGTGCACCCTCTACGACAATTTTACTGAAGTTGCGGGTCGTACATAACGACAATCTTCACGTGAACTCTTGTTTACAGTTCAAAATTATATTTTCACAAGTCAAGTCTCCAGCTGAATCAATAGTTATTTTAAAGAAAGCTTCACTTTGCCTTGAATTACTACTGAAAATCTGGTAACATGTTTGCAACAGATTTCCACGATCGTACGACGAATTAAGTTAGAACGACAATTTTACTACCAGAATATGAGCAATCTCACAATTATGTTGAACATAACACGGTCTAGTCTGTAGACTGGAGTAGTATCTAAAAACTGTCAACGTTACTTATCTGTTCACCTACTTGAAGCAAGTGTATTTTAGTCTAACGGAAACTAACTGTTCTGCCGAATCTTCAATCTGTGTACGCAAGAGCAACCGACTGGTGAAGCACTAGATTAACTAATAAACAATTGCCACCTGAGGAATTTTTTTAATCATCCATTACTACGAATGTCGTAGGAATAGGGAAGCAAAATCAGCCTTACAAGTGATAAAAACATTTTATAAACTTTTTATCACGAATATTCCCATTGAATCGCAAAAAAAAACCGTGACTAACATTTGTTCTCGGTAATCCGTCATCAGATCAACACAATTATATAGGTTCAGCTGGGTTAAAGCAATATGTAAACGACGCATTTGTTTGGCAGAATGTCATTGTGTCATGTAAAGCGTTGCAAAAAATTCCAAAAATCTGTGAACTAACCAGTTAAATGACGAACCACTACTGTTAATGGTCAGAGCTATAGAATGACATTTTGTTAGAGAATCCTCTTTTTCCGTCCAAAACCACTTCTTTCCTCGAGAAAACGATTTTGCCTAATCAGAATGAGTGAAAATGTCGAGAATAGCCGAGAGGTAACCCTCGCTATTTTTTTTAAATGTTCGACCGTTATTCCGGTGTGCTCATTGGTGGCTTAATGACCTTAGCTGCTATTTTTGGTAACTGTCTTTCGAGCTGCTGATTCGAAAATGTTTATCGGTCGCCATGCCCTATATAAATATCCTATAATTTTCTCCTTTACACACACGTTGTTGTTGCACCCGTCTCTTGGTTTGTCTTGTAAGCAATTAACGGGGACAATCGCGTTATTATCGGGACAAAGATTTTCCGTGTTAATTATTGCTAGGAGAATCCGATTTCTATCAAACACACTACTATGCCGTGGACAAACCAGCGTATTCTTTCGAGGGTTTCCAACATGATGGATGAGCGTGCAAACCGTTTAGTCCCCTAATGCTTCTTTTAGAGCATCTGTCTTGATTTTAGGAACCCCAGATCCTGAGAGGAGTACGGCCTACTGTTTCTAACTTATTGGTGGATGCTTCCATTCCCCCCACCAACTTACTGGTTGGTCACTTCGGTCACCTCCAGTGACCTGGAACTTGTCACAGACTTCACGGCGTAGTAAACAGTAGATTAGAATTCGTAATGTCTGACTCGTGCAGCATCCTCGGAAGCCCGCGGTACAACTGATCCTTATTGTTGCTCGATTTGTTGTCTACTTACTCGATTATTATTCCGGTTTCCTAATCTCGGGGGCTGACGAACAGATATCCATTCGAACTAATCTACCATTTTGCTAATCTCAGAACTAGCGGGTCTTCTGAACGAACCAGGGTGTGTGCAATAGTGACTGTGATTTTCACTTGGATAGCATCGTGTGTTCACATCAGGGGGAAGTGCGCGTCAGTGGTACGATTGGAACCAACACTCGCCAGGCTTAAATAACGTGGAGGTTGGTATGAGTAATCCACATGAGTGGTTCGGCGATTCTTGTTTTGGTGACCACCAGGCAGTACTTGCGCTAGCCTTGATCCACAATAGTCCGGTTTCGGTCATACTATGTTTTTCACGTTTTTGTTTAAAATCTACTTACAGACAATCCGTGATATCAAGGCAGAAGCACAACATTTTCGTTCGCTCTCTCGCATCAGCGATCTACGTAGAATTCTCAAACAACACGGGGCTCATGCGTTGGACTTTCGTGGGGAAAGCCACATGTTCAAGGTCAGAGTTTTGGGCGTTTTCGTGATTGTTCTCGTCAGGTTAACACATCACAATCTTGGTCGAACTTTTGTATAATTGGTAGCATAAATAACATTTGCATTCGGGCAGGACACTCGTTTGATTGGATTTTCCGTGATTCTATCGTTGCTGGAATAACAGATAATTGTAAATGTTGCTTCTTGACGAAGGTCATCAGAGCAGTAGGTCTCCTGCAACTGTTAAGCCTCTCTCTCTCTCTGACTTTCGTGTGGTCTGCATTCTTTGTATGGTCCCACATCCGTGTGTGTAAGTCATGTTGCTGGTACTGATAGACCGATCATAGGAGTCCGCCATTTCCCGTCCTCGGCAGGCACACCACACTCACGCTGTTTGTTGTCAATCAACTTTATGGAGTTCTTCCTTTCTAACAGCTTTGTTTCAGACACCGTGTTCGTAATTGTTTTTAGCTGCCTTATCGCGGGACCGTTTATAATCATTTCAGCATTGTAATTGTCAGCTTCTTACTGGGAAAAATTTGGTGGTCATATCTGTCAGTTCTCCTGAATGCTTGATGAAGACCTGTTCAACGCGGAACCACTCAGTGCCAGTCAGTCGGTTTGACTGTTCAGAGCATATTAATCTATTTGTCTAGTTATTCAGTCGCGTTGCTTGAGAATGTGCTGTTTTACTCGTTACCGTTGCTTTGTTTTAATGAATACCATTCATCCTGAAGATCCCACTTGTCCAGTATTGTCGTATGGCGCATACTGGCACAGTGATATTATGCATGTACCGTTATCCATATTATTGGCACTTGTTTTAGTCTGCTTATTCAGACAGTGTTTGATGGCGACTGGGTTGCGGCCGCTGATCGATACGACCGCTTTTAGTTCGCCAATGAACAGCCAGTCAGTGACACTGCCTTCTCCCGACCGACCTGTAGCCAAAAATGTCACTGACTAGGCGACCTAGGTCATCGACTCTCTGACTGCCGCACTCGTACCTCCTAAGTGAGCGCCTGCATGCTCGTATTTATTTGTCTAACTGACTGTCTAAACTGGCCTTATCGGTCTGTACTCCTATGTTTGCACGCTTGACGCGATCACAGTGATCAAGCATAATTTCTGGGACGTGTTGTAGATTCAGTTCATTCTGAGAGCAGGCATCTGGATACACGCTTAATCGATTCCCTTATCACACTGGACTGGTGTCAAGAGTAAACGAGATGCAATCAAGCTTGTACGTGCGTAAATAATTTTTCGTTCAGTATCTGGAAACATGGAATTGAAGGTCAGTCACGTTCTGAAACATTCATGTCTTATGTGAAGTACTTTTCGGACGTTTTTTTGGTTCATTTTTCGTAAAATGGGAATCATGAAGGCTGGATAAGAGATTGACGGGGGTAATTATGTCATGGTTCAAACAGTAGATAAATTTGATTTCTGTTCGTTAACCAGAGTGTAAACAGGTTAAAATAATGTGCAAACTTTTTATTTGCTGCAGATATCAGTAGAATTCTACTCATCCAACTTTTGGAACATGATACATTTTTATTAGTAGAACACTCGTGTAATACTATTAGCAAGTTGTTCACAAATCGTCGGGTTATATGAAATAAATGTCCAGTCTGTGTTACTCTAAAATGCTTGGAAGAAGGCTCCCAAGGTCACCGTCATCAATACCAAGACAGAACTGAGGAAAGAATGAAGGCTACACCTACACTGATATCCCTTCCATGACCATATTCGCTGTGAACATTTACGGATTGGTGTCTTCGAGGGATTGCCGGATTGCTCAGCTGCATGTCACATAAGTGATTCACCCCCATCCCCGCAGAAAATTCGAGACCACTGTGAGCCTGCTGCTAGCTGGTGAGCTAGTCTACCATACGTCTGGAGGAGCGAGTTCGGTGACACCACACCAAGTAACTCACCTTCCAGGCCTGTTGGACAGCGCTTTCACGGTGTCGCTCGGGACCACTCTTAAAGCACCAGTGTGCCGTAATGTCATTACGGTAAAGAAGACTACCACTCCAAAAAATCTCGAGGCTGCCTAGGATCCCACTAAGGCAAAAACGAAGACATCATCGTAGCATGGTGTTAAAGTCCGTGTTAATCTACTGTTGGTGACGCTGAATGTTTTGTACGATCCGAGGTCACCTCAAAACTTCTACAATCCAGGCGTACCAATCTAATGCCTAGTCTAGTTTTCCAAGTGATCACAAAGCACAACGAACTCGAAAGAGCTCTGTCTGCTGCTTCATCTCACGCAATTCTCTGATGATCAGCGGCCTAATAACGAAGGAACTTCGATTCGCAACATGGAAGTCCAGTGTTTGTACTATCTTGGCCTGGAGCCTTCTGTCTAACGGGTTCAAACTAAGACAAACCCGACAGTGAGTGAATGAAAACTCTAGGAACCATGAACACGCTGTGATGGCCTTTATCGTATTCATCTGTGTACATCTGGCGGCAAACGCTTACTGGAATTTCGCTCATGTGGCACTTGATGTTTGATGTCAGGCAGTACCATGTTCCGCGTCACCTGTGGACAACGTATCTACTCAGGCCTCACAAATCTAATCATTAGGGGACTTGAGGTGGTTATAGTTTAAATCTACGATTGTCTATTTTGGGCAGGAGGCTTCGTTAGCATCACGTTGTCGGTGACTTCGATTTTACCGTTCAACTGAGTGAAGACCCCGGATGATAGTTGATTCTCCGATGGACGAGGGCTGCAACATCAGCAATATGAAAGTAGCTGTTTATATACCATGGGCCCACTAATCCGTGTACACTAGTTACACAATCCTGCACTAAAATGGAGTCGCTACGCAAAAAACAGTGCACTGCCTCACAAAGATAAATGATAACTACTCGTTAATATGCTTTTTGCTGATCATTTACATTGTGGTTGGCACAATCTTTTGTACGTACTATCTACAGTACTGTATGGAACAAAAATGTTTGAGAAGAGAAATGTTCCTGTATCATGTGTTGGCTGTGCACTTTCTGAGCACCCATCGAACGAATGAACTTTCGATGTAAATGTGAGTCTTCCTCTACCAGGCTCTATGTTTACCGATGATTGAATAGGTTTTATTTGCCATTCAGACAGTTGGCGGTTCTCCGGGAGCTCAATTTGTTTGCTTTGAAGCAGTTCTATCATTAAGTGAACATTCCAAATGACGCTAGTTATGTGATCTTTGCTTTTCAACTACCGGTCAACCAAAATATGACTTATGTGGTAAGAACTTCGATTTGTTTCACATAGTCACAGTCATATTATTTCTCCGTGTAGGCACGATGTTAGTCGTCAAGTTTTAACATCTGAATGAACACTCAGCAATGATCAGCTATGATCGAAGCAAACCAGTGATGAATCTAGATTTGGTCTGATTGGTTTATCACAAAAAGTCTATGTCAAATGTTTAGCAACGTTGAAATGTGCATAAATACCCAGTAGTTGAGGGCAAAATCGTAGTCTGGTTGATCATTTTGTCCGGCGATTCCATAGTGAATAAATCGAATTTATTAAACTAAAAGGTGGGAACACCACCATTGTTGTTAAACTGATTTTGACTCTACCACTTTCATGTCTACGGTGTTGTTCCTCGTCCCGTTATTTCAACTTTCTAACACGTTCTCTACGCTTATGGTATGTCAAATCAAATTTTCACGTTCTCTCCCAACAGTTCTGTTCGATATCGCGTTTTATCCTGTAAAATCGTTTTATGGCTTCTCAATTTACTGTTAATCAATAGCACCATCTTGAGGGATGCGTATCAGATATGTGGTGGCCATTCTCGTTGGTTATGTTACATATTGGAGTGAAAAAGTGCTAACGAGAGTTGACATTTAGGCTAACTGAAAAAGAACCAATCGATAACCCTTAATTACTCTAACTTGTTCGGTATTTAGTTAGTTGCCTGTAGCTTCAGAGAAGGTTGTAAAACGATTTAATCGAGTCAGCTAAGTGGTGTCTCAGATCTGCTTTGTGCTTGTTTATTGCGACTGCACTAATCACGTTTACGTACTATGTCTATCCGGTGGGCTTTGCAGGTTAGGGCTTCTGTTCTTTCAGGTACAACTACACTAAATCGATTGAAGAAGAGTAATCATGAGAATGGCTGCATTCACAAGGCTATATATCGTATTACCAATTGCGGACGTATGTCTCTGTTGCCAGACGGCTCCTTGGGTATGGCCCTGAACATAGAGGGGATACTCTGAAGCAAGACGCACTTTGATCTTAGAACAGTTGACTATAACCGCTGGTGTCTCACTTTTGAGTCATCTCTCTACCCGTTCCTAATTGGATGTACGCCGCTAAAACTGACTCCATACACATCTTAAATGGTTTAACATGTTATTGTCCTCTTTGATTTATGATTCAATAGAGACGTGCACTTTTCTATCTTTCTCCACCTTTTGTTTTTTTCTTCCTTCTCTGTGATTATATACTGGTTTTTTGGATCAGCTGTTATCGATCAGTCTTTTTCAGTGCTGCTTGCAGCTTATCCAACTGCCTAGTCATTTTGCTTCAATGAACGTAGGTTCTGACTAATCCGGCGTGAACCTAATGAATCACAATCAGTGTTCGCCGTATTTATACTTAGATCAGTTTGTTGGCTGTCACACTGTATCTCAGTCTAGTGACTACTCTCTAGATATGGTGCATCATCAATTTAGACATTGTGCACCTTTGTGTTTCACTTATTCTCCTTTCTCAGAACTGACCTCTTTTTTAGTTATGGACTTGGCTGCGCCCAAGATTTCCGATCTTAGTAGAATATGTGCTCAGAATAAACTCATGTGTTGATGTGCTGTTGATTTGTTCTCACTTTTACTAGACCTCTGACTGTTAAGAAATTGGTTGTGCTTGTAGCACAACGTGTTCACCAAATTAGCTTAAAATGTTCACTCATCATCTCGAGCCGTCGATACGGATGCATTGCAGCTTCCGATATGATGTATGTGGAGGTTATCATCGGCTTTCTTTGTGTACCGTCGAAGTGCTGGTCGATTTGTTTCGTGGAACTGTTTAAATCTCCCTACGGATTGTGCACATGAGATGACTAGTATACGCTTAAAGGAGAACATAACCCGTTTTCCATTATTGCTAGCTCGATATATACCGGCCGTCACGGTTTCACAGACTGCTAAATCATACTATCTCTTGCCATGATTTGTTCAATTGGCTGTAACTCTGGAACTTGAAGCGAGCAACGCATGCTATTTTATTGCCACGTAAGACTTGAGCTGCTACCATTATGTGTTGTGTTGTCTCTTTAGCACGTTACTAGTATCCGATTTTTCTGGACAGCTCTACGTATGAGAAACTGTCATGATGCACCTGCAGTCATTTGAACCAGAAACCGCCTATCTTATTTGAAGATGTGAATACTGATTCCACCGTAAGATCATATCAATTGTCGATCTCTGTCCTAATTGTCTGTGCACACATTTCTTGCATTCTACGCCCAAGGTCACATTTTTGTATGTGTTTGATCTTTTAGGCTACCACCGTGGGCATACTCACTAATTTAGCTCATACCATTGAGATGATGCAACAGCACGAGGAGCAATGGCGTAGACGACTCGAACGTGAGGTGGAAAAGCGACGTCGCATGGAAGAAACGCAGCGTGCAATGGCTCAAGAAATGGCGCAACTCCGACAGCTGCTGGGTCTCCGATCGGTCGCCCAGTTACAATCTCAAGCAATGGGAACGACACTCCGAGGTGGCCACCATACTCGGTTGCAAAGTTGCGGTCAGCTCGATTTGCATCGTTTGCAGTCTACGGTCGACTTTTCCTCAGAACGGAGACCTCAACGAACTCCTGATAGCCGGGCTCTGTTTAATCTGGTCGGTCCTGATTTTGAAGAAGGTCCAAACTCACCTATCCGGGAAGAAGAGTTTTATGACGCGATCGATGCGGAATCGGATAAGATCGAACGTGAGTCCACGCTACGTTTCTGTGTTGACGACATTCGTCGCATGTGTATATAGCCCCTCTTAAGGAGAGCATTGTTTTAGGTGTCTCCAAAACAGTGTTTCGATCAGATTTTACTATGTTACGTTCCAGCTGACTGCGATGTAATCGTTTCTCGTAAACAACATACGAAATGTTGTACTCTCGGTAATCTGAAAACAAACCGGCTGTGGTAGATTGTGTCTGTGTTGCTTGTGATGTTTCCAAAGCAGCAACTTTATTGAGTTTTCAAAACAGTACAATGTTTGTTCTATCAGGTCAAAAACTATCTATTAAGTGGTATGTGATGAATTTCGCGCCCACCAGCCAGTGCGATTTTCCCTGCCTGTTTGTTTTTAGGCTCACTGACCCTAAGCTGTTCTTCTTACCTTCTGTCTTTGTGAGAACGTGAAAACAATGAACTTAACCGTTACTGATGAGTAGTCGGGGATTTGGTTTATTTCAATTTGAACATCACCCACAATTGATCGCTTCGAAATGGGCCGATTGGATAGTCTATGGGAATGCGACAGCCGCGATCAATTGTGGGTGATGTTCAAATTGGAACTTAATCGTGTCGAATTCATAATATTACATCGCTTTCTAACGGTATAGTCCTCGTCAATGGAATATTTTAGACAGCAGTTACTAGCCTCTCTCACAACCTTTCCAGACGACCATGGTAGTGAAATCACTACCATGTCAACGGCGGTTTACTTCCCCACATTCTCCCAACTCATCACGATACTTCTACATGGCCTATACAAAATGTCATACGTGACACGCGTTTATTACGCACACACAAGGGTATGACTGGCTGAATGAGTTACCTTTTCATCAGTCGACCATTGACGCATACAGAATCGATTATTTGTATGTTTAGAGAGTTGGCAATTCAGCAAACTGGTTTGCCAATTTCTGAACCGGTCATAAATCACGATAAGGAGACGGATGTCCGTATGGTAATCTTGGAGATGTCGGACGTTCCCGTTTCCTAACCTGTTGGGGCTAGATTTGGTGAGGCTTTTTCCTGGGCAAGATAACAATGATATTCATAGTGTACTACAATGACAGGTTGCGAAATACGTCAGGTCAATTGATCATTAAAAAATCGTAGCCGTTTCCTATCTTTTAAATGACTAGTACGATCTCGAGTTTTGCTCTTCTCAGGGCTTGTCAATGGTATATATCTTCGTACTGGCTGAGATTTCAATTCTGGTCAAGCTTTCATGAGGCAACTGTGTTGATCACTGCACCATTGACCTCACGTTAGGCGAGACGGGCTAATCATATACAAACGCTCAGTCACGTCGGCTTGTGAATAATGCCTAATGTGAGGTCAGTGGCACAGTGATAAACACGTTTGCATCATGAGGGCGTGACCGGAGCTCTACTGTGGGCCGTGGGATGGGTATGCACTACTGAACAGCTTTAAGAAGTGCGAAACTTGAGTATAGTGCTTTTTTTCGAGAGGGACTGACTGAAAAGCTTATGAGAAGTTGATAGCTGCGATCCATTCGGAAAGATGTTTAATTTCTGTAAACCCAAATCCCCTATTTATCATCAGTATATATAAAATGCTCATTTCCTGTCATTTTGTTTCTGTCTTTTGAAAATCCACATTTTATCGCTGACCTATACAGACTGGTTCATGATCATCGAGATTTTGCTCCGGCAAACTTATAAAAAATGTACATTTTAACCTTCTTTATCATTCTGACAGTATAGGTTTTGGCTACTTGTACAGGTATGTTATGTATAAGCGCTCTAGGTGAGTACAGCAATTCACATTATCCCCTCTAAACTTTTACAGAAATTTCAGCCAGCAGTTTTATCGCATTCGCTTCAGTTTTGAAGCGAGTTATCAAACTAAACAACAAGAACGACTCATTTTGTGATATGATGATGGCATATTTGTGTCCATCGTATAGAATGCATGTGGTTGACAGCATCTGCTCTCGTTTCACAATTCCTGAACAGATATAACGTTTACACACATATCTTCGCAAGTCCTTCGAGCTGTATCATCTATGGTTCCCCGTGTATCTCTTGTATTTAATGTTAACCTGAAGGACTGAGATCGGGAGGCCTGTGGGTATTGACCTTTGTAATCTGGCCGGTTAATGCCGACTAACCTGTTCGTTGACTTATTTGAAATTATAATGTTTATCTCTAGGGAACCAAAAACAAATCCGTCCCATGTTATAACCTAGACTAGGATGATATACAAGGCAAAATGAATTTCTGTATAGCAATGGATATTGTTACATTTTACATAGGATATGGGAACCAAACAAATTTAATTGTCGAGGTTTAAGGAAAAAAAAGGACAGCAGGGTACCAACACCGGTAAAAAAATAACATAACTTAGCTTTTGACGGTCACCGTCTCTTTATTGACGATCCGCAGTGAGTACGTTGATGGCTCACCGATCTAAAACAGCCAGCGCATTCGTCACCGCATTCGCCGCAGATAAGGCTGTCATATCACCAAAACGTATTGTGTATATTGATTCTTTGCGCACCCGAATCTGCAGCTACTAACTATTAATTTTTCGCACTCTCCTCTGGATCGCACTCCTCCAGACGCTGTTTTAAGACTGCATCTTTTCATACTCTACGATTTATATGACAACTCGAAATACTTACTTGGATAAAATCCTCGTACCGCAGTCTCTTGTAACCATGGTTTCGCTTATCTGTCTTCAGTTTTTTATTCTGTAACACCTGTTTTTGGATCTGTACCTCAGTTATCTGACGTACGTGTCCTGGCCAGTGAAACTGATTGGGCACCAATATGGGTTCTTTTCGACCGTGTTTATTTGCCGGGGTTTCTCAATGTTCAGGATCATGTTCGACCACCGAATACTCGGGGTCCATCTTAAACCTAGCTGATGAAACGGTTTAGATACCACATATTTCATTGATATATTATCCAGGATGTACTGTTGTCCACAAGTGTGGACAGCACCATGACTGTTAACAACTAGTTTTTTTCGCCTTCGGGCTGCAACCCTTCTAGCTGTTTCTCCAAATGCATCCGAAATCAGCGTTAACCCTAGCTACGTAGGCTCGTATTCCGCAGTCCTTTGACAGATCCGTCGCCAGATTGTCGTCAAAAAGGCGGCAAACCCAGCAACTACCACACCGTCATCATTGGTGCGGACTTCAAGTACAGACATACTACCTCCACCCGGAGATGGTTGGGAAAAGAAATTGACCTAGCTGCCCTAATTTCTAATCCGGATTTGGTTTTTTTCATTTGTGAAAGCCATGATCATTTGTTGCACATTTTTAATCACATTGGTTTGTTTGACACTCCCCTCCGCAAATAATAGTGTATGGACAACTGAGTCACGTAAACAGTTTCCGACCACTTGCTTTAGTGAACTGGACGGGCTGACTTAAGACTGCTTTGAGCAAACCACAGGACACCTTGTCTTGTTGGC
Source organism: Paragonimus skrjabini miyazakii (assembly GCA_014338405.1). Taxonomy (NCBI): domain Eukaryota; kingdom Metazoa; phylum Platyhelminthes; class Trematoda; order Plagiorchiida; family Troglotrematidae; genus Paragonimus; species Paragonimus skrjabini miyazakii. The sequence goes on from JTDE01022071.1 coordinate 33,328, forward strand.
TATCGGTATAGCTTCTTTGCATCGGCTCACTTTGCTTTTTCCATCAGTAGTTTATTATCCCTTGAGACCATTCAGTGAGTTGTTACGGCATGTAGCTTATTTGCCCTCACTATTCGGCAAATAAATCAATCTTCTCTTGTGTCAGATTTGGGATAAGAGTACCGTTATCGTCAAACCAGTTTTGGACGTTTCTGACACTGGATGCCGATTCCTCCAATGGTTACTGTTGCGTTCTGCTCCCCCGGACGATGCGCGTGCCTTTAGGGTTTCTTGATAAACTTCTGTTACAAACTTTGGCTTTAATCAAATAATCGTCCTCTTCCAGCTATCCAACCGCCTCACATCTGGTCCTCGCTACTCGTAAGCTGTCTACAATTAACAAACTTACAGTCGTGCACGAACAACTTGGTCACAACCGGTTACATTCATCCACACCCGCTATTCTCGCAATTACCTCTCCGGCGTGAGTCCACGTAATCGAACAAATAAGGGTGATCGGGACGTGATTTCGGGAACGGCCAGCTCTAATCAATTGTTTATGGTATCTAACTCTTAGGCAGCTTATAAGTGAAGCAGATGGTCGCTATTGTTGTTGACCGCATCAATGCTATGAGATCTAAACACCTGTTTAGGCTGTTGAGCCGAGCCCAATCCGCATATTGGAAGCGTCGGTCACTCATCGTTATAGAGTAGATTGCGGTGCAGGGTTGATCAGGATGGTACACAGCTGGTATGTAAACTTTGAGATAAGTAGAAGAGTTACGTTGACACCGAGTCACAGATAAATGGATATTATTCGAGAGGTGATACAATACAGTTCGGCTATCGTAATTGAAGTTATGCGATCGGCGATTGCGAAATAATCATTATACTCCTAAGCACTCTCTGCTGTATAACCGATCCAGTAAAGTGAATAACCTACACACGCTGCCTAAAGTTTGCATTAGTCCGGAAGCTCTGTCGCAATCAGAACAGTGACATCACTTTCGTAACTACTCAATTACATTACGATCAGTATGGCGCGGCATTCCGGTCATCCTATACTGCTTTGTGTCCTCCACGTTCCAGTTGACGACGTTTTGCATCCAACTTCGTTTCAGTGTGGATATCGTGTCGTTGACGTTTACGTGAGCAGTGTCTGCTCTAGAATTGATGTTAGTGGAATCGTTGGGGTGAAAGATTAGTAATTGCTTATCACCGCATTTCCGCTCTGTTGTATGTGGCAGTAAGGTGATCAGGCTTTTTACACACGAGATCCGATGCGTTACCTGATTGGGTATCTGGGTTTAGGATACCATTACGACACCCAGACCCGGACGGAAGAACGATTAACACTGTCACAGACGAAACTTCTTGCTCAATAGTATGTACTGTAAGGCTGTAGATAAATTGTAGTGGACAAGAATGCCTACCTTTTATGGAGTAAGAGGGGCCAACCTTACTTGAATTCTTGACTCGGGAGGTCAGAGTGTATAGCTTGCCATAGTTCTTCATACTGGTTTGAGCGGCCCTGTACTTATCGCATCGTCCAATTTATCCCAGTAGATCATCGAGGTGTGCGAGTCATCACAAAGGTCAAACACGAACAATATCAGAAACTCATGCACCATATTTTTAGAAGGAAGGGAGCTTTGCTTACTGACAGACGGGAAATCGTACGTGCATTTGCTTGACTTCGACTTCTCCTGAACGTCGTTGATCGTATCACTGATGGGCAGTTTACTAACTGTCCGACTTTCTGAATTGCCCGTTTCGCATGCGACCTTACTGACTGCCCTCGTCAATGGTTTGCAAATATCGTTTTCGCCAGGCTGAACAAACTATATGTATATATTCCTAAGGCGTGCTCAGCTTGGACTATGTGAGTGTGGTATGTATTAGTCTCGTCGAAGAGAAGTTTAGTCAGACTAACAACAACTAGTTCGTTGCTTTTGTTGGCACAAACTTCCAATGACGTTTGATCTGTCACCTGGTAAAGCCTAGTCAATGTTGTACAGCTGACGAGCAAATTTAACGTACTGAAATTTCCCGATACTAAAGACACCAGCTGGAAGGGCGAACGTTTATTCATTCCAACAGAGCTCATAAACCGGCGGTTCCAGGTCTCATGAGATTCTGCTTTTCCAACATAACAAGTAATATATCCATCGGTATATAATCAAATACTATTAACGACTAGGCGAAAAGTCGACGACAAATATTTAGTGGTATGCCAGAATGAACTGGCTTCGAATTCAACAACTTTTATATTAAAATGCAACTAACCTTCTGGTGAGGACAAGCTTCGCATGTCGGACACTTGTGTGTTTCTACTATAGGTGAACTATGTTTTCTCGTGTGTCTGTTAGCCTCTCCCCTTAAATTTGTTTGTTCAAACACCACGAATGCTGTTTATGGTCTTCACGGCTAATTCATTCGCTCTCCTGATCGTCATATGTACTCAGAATATCTGCGATATACTTTGTGTTTTGTTAACATTAATCCTTTTGATGTTCATCTCTTCTGCTTGTCGGGTTTGGACTCAGACATAATTATGTCACAGTCAGTTGAGAAATTGTTAGGAGGCAAATTCATCAAAACAATCTAGTCAGGACATTGGTGACGCCTAATGAAACTAGTCATCATTGCAAACCAGTCAGGCCTTCCGTAACGGCTGATGAAATCAGACATCAACAAAGCATTGAGGGGCACGTCGGACCAACTAGGAGGAGGAGGTGTGAAAGTGAGCGTGGGTGTCACGCTAGCCCGAGAAACGAACGCCTATGGAATTAGGCTTAATTAGCCACTTGACCTCCAAGTGGCCTAAACAAGCGGACAGTGGTTCAACAAGTAAATGGCCATATTTGACCACTATTTCATGCTATATATTTACAGGTATTTCATTCATTTGTCGAACTGGTAGTCGGCAATACAGCGTGTTTTCCCACAGTCGTGTTCTTCTTGATTCCGTGCAAGTAGATTGGGTGAAGTCGCATAGTAGGGAGCCAGATATAGCATTCAAGTCGGAATAGAACGTTTTTGGCAAGGAAAGGCGCGTTATATCAAAAATATAAAATTGAAGATAGTGAATGACTGTTTCTTGAACGAAGCTTGTGCACATAAACTGTAAGCTTATCGCATGTTGTTTCGAAATCTGTGTGGAATCTGATTAACTACGTCAATTTGGCATAGTCCAGGATCGATGAAGTCCACCTTTAGTCCTAAGTAACAATGGACTTCAAAAATCCAAACCCTTGTTCAATCTTGGAATTCAGCAATACGAGTATAAACGCGATGATGTGCTTTTATTTAACATTGTGTTTCAGCTTCCTACAGTGAAATATTTTGAAGTTGTTTGCTTTTTGTCAAATCTGATTGAAGCTTTCAAAACGTAAACCTGCGATACTCTCGTAGTGGTGCACCATGTGCTATTTGTACACTTTACTAAAATCCTGTCACAGCTGAGACTCTTGGTCTGAAAGATTTCCAGTCATATTTTAATCGTCTAACCCCTCAACTTCATCGTGTTTTGTGAGCATAAAACATGTGCCAGTGATTAGAATAGAAGCTTAATTGATAGCTGTCACATATCTTGTAGAAACAGCACTCACTACGTTACCAAGCCAAACAAAGAACGGGGTACCGGTTGTTATGCAGCTGATAGCATTGTCTGCTTGATATGCACATTTTGGTGACAAA
>JTDE01022071.1:42987-53177 GCA_014338405.1 Paragonimus skrjabini miyazakii
CCCATACAGGGTTTGCTCTTTTTTCTTCATGGCTATGTGGTAGCTATGTATCCGTGAGAACTGCTGTTGTATAGTTGTTTATGCCGATGATGATGACTCATCACAGTATATGATTTTAAGTCTTGTTTTATCGATTGCTGGGTTGCATGATACACAGATCTCAATAACGCTACGCCCTAAATTGAAAAATCTATAAATCAGAAACCCGTGAGCTTCCCTTCATACACCGTCTTCCTCCTTGAGATCATCTGTGCGCACACTCATCAACAGTTTCTGTGGATGATAGTTTTCTACGGTCTAAATTCCGAGCAACATGACAACACTAATATAGTTTGAAGAGTTATAAATTTGATTACTCTCTGGTGTGTAGTCACTGTGGTTTGCACAATGCACTTGGGCCATTACACATGCGCCTACTCGATATATACAGAATGAGCCTGTCATCGTTACTAAACGTCTGCTCTTACCCGCATGCACGTATCAATACTGGTGGAGTAATCGTTCTTTGTTTTGTGGCATGTACATACATACTTTGCTTTTTGGATCAGCTTAGTCGACTGTTTAAATCTTAACTTGGACATAGAAGAGCTCCAGTTATATGCAGGCTGATAAGCCTATTCCAACGTGTTAACGACTGATTAGCTCCTTTTCGGGCTAGAACCCAAGCCATAGTGAACATTTGTGTTTTTTTATTCAGATTTTACCTACCAATAACGAGCCACATTACAGTGAAACAAATACCGTTGTGTAATCTATGAACGTAGTTTTTCCAAGGGCTAAAATTAATAGTTGTGTTCCCCCCATTTTATTATTTGTGAGTTTCTATGTGCAAGTCAAATAAACAGCCTCGGCAATGAGGGCTTTGACTCATGTTGACCCTGATCACCAATTCTTTCACGCCACAACGTATATCAAGGTCACATTCCGAGCTCACATACATCAACTGGTTGAATACTATCATCTCGTCTGTGTATGCGCGTGGGTATGTATTGGCAACTGTACCGTAGATCGCTCCAGATGTCTGGCTCGTAAATGGGGTCGGATTAACCTTGCATTTCGTACAGCTCGGTGTGTGTGTGTGTGTGCGTGTTGGGGTGCTCAACCACATAGTTTTGCGCACACCGTTACGCCGTTGTGTAACACCGAACATTCTTTACACACAGTTGACACGTGCGCAACTGGCTGACAAGTTTACCACCATTCCTAAGACAACAACCGAATAACGTTTATCGTTCGCCATTACCAGCGATGTCTGGGCTATGGTCCAATCGCGCTGGATAATTGCCAGCTACCTGGACACATGATTCTCATGGTTCTCTCTCTCTCTCTGTGCCTACTTTCCACAACTCCTAATGCTACCCTTAGACAGTAGTTTATTGTTTTCTGGTAAAATCACAAACTTTGCCGGAATGACTGACCGACCTTCCGAGACTAAAGTCCGCCGTTACAACACGGTCGCCCGCTCATTTGTTTTTCGGTTTGTCTACCATATTCCATCATCACTATCTCAAAGTATTTTGAATGTTGAAAAATAGTTTGCCGTATACATTCACCCACCGCGATTCTCCCCTGCAGCAACGACTTTTGTGTTAATAGTGCCCGTTCTATTGAAAATATACGGAATTGGGTTACTACTTTCCCACGCCTTACAACAATCACCACCAATTCATCTTCCTTCACAGAGGTTTTCACAACGTTGACGGCTTTGTGAAATTTAGTCGTCATTAGCCCCAAGTTGCGTTATCTGCGACTGAAACATTTGGTAATCATCGTAGGGTATATACTTCCAGTTGGTCACGGTAAAACGCCGATCGGACGGAGTGTAGACAGCATTGCTCGAGAACCTCTCCTCACAAATCTCTTACCCGAGCCCGGTTAGCGAACACCTACTATGTGCTGTTGGAATATGTATGTGCTCGCTAACACTCTGGGGGCTTGTCTGAGTCATATGGTTTGGTTTCACCGTTCCAGTGGTCCACTAGTGTTACATGCTTGATCGGTGGATTTGAACACGGCTTATCCACTGGCCGTGCCAATAAGTAGTGGCACATGGTCGGCATGGTTACAGTTTAGTTCGCTATTTGGAATTTAAGTTTTTTGACCGTACCGTTCGATTGGCAGATATCTGACGTTTGGACACCCTGGGCCACTGGTGTCAATGAGCCTGAAGAATTTGCTAGTGTCCCCTAAAACCAAAGCGGTTTCCAATTCATTGGCTTCCTTATTTAGCCGAGCCTCACGATCGACAGTCAAACTACGCTTGGATTTCGTACGGATGTCCACACTATACTTGCCATGTGAACTGTTACGGGGAATATTTCGCTCGGCATCTAACAACTTTAGGAGTCCTCTTAGGTCCATAATTTTTTTTAAATCCACAATCAACTGTGTGTTGTGCTATAGTACTTGCTTCATGAATGGTTTATCGGATTTGGGTCCGGCTCCTGTTAGAATCTCCGAGGTTAGAACTGTTAAGCTTGCATTCTAACTTAGTTTCGTGCTTATGCCTTACCGGTGACCTGGCCATTTTCTCGACGGCCAGCAGTTGAGATCGATAAGGTCGTTCTTCACCTAAATTAAGAACCGAATGATCTCTTGTCAACTTTCGTTCTGAATCTAAGTGTGTGCTCCAACGTGAACGAGAAGGAGAACGCCAACTCAAACAAAGACGTTCAAGATGTGTAAAACTATTGTTTAAAAATAATTTATCGTTGATGCACGTTTGCAACGGCCGCACATCATTACTCTGACGATGTGAATCCAGCCCAAACGCGTCACTCAGTCTAGACTCAACCTCACTAAGTTGGCTTACCTGAGCGTTGCTATATCTGGCCAGATTAATTGTATTAGTTCTGTTTATCGGCCGAAGAATGGCATCCAGGTCCAAGTAAAAGTCGCCCTTGAAAGTCATGTCACCTCAGTCATTCGGATCATAAGTAGACAGCGGACGATTTATGAAGCATTGAGCTGATCTTAACGGAATCTGCTAAACGGACAGCATGTAGTCTGCCAATAACAGGAATCCGAGTGCGGCTGTCCTTGGAAGTGTTGGACTGTATACTCTAAACAAACCCCATTTATTGAAATATACTTCCGACCATCTGTCAAATCTTCAGAAGATATCTTTGGGCATGTCGTTGAAAATCGTTGCAATGAATGAAGGTTCACGAATTGCCACGAGTTCCAAACAGTTAGTTCACATAGTATCTATGGCGTATGGTTCTTATTGGTCTCCGTTACTTTTGAGGAAGAAAAAGCTTGTATTCACTTGTCAACAGTTAGTTTCATTCTGTCGTTGGTATATCTTGTAGTGAGCACAAACCGTTAACTGACTGATACAGTTGACACGATTCATATTTTGTATCCACTTACTTCAATGAACAGAATACATCGTCTCTTGGAGTACAAAACTTCACAGTCTAAATACCAGGCTGCACGAACGACGGAACACTGACAGTGTACGCCTCCTCAAGTCTTAGGGTTCAGCATCGTAGGTTTGCTCAGAAGTAAATTTTCTCCACACACACACACTCGAACTCTTCCTTCAGAATGCCAAAAACGTTTTCGTTCCGGTATCTAAAAGTTTATTCGTTCTCAATACCTTACGATTCGGTTTACCTGATAAGTTGGAACAACGTACTGCTGATTTTGCTCATTCGTTCTGTATGAGAAACATTTTACGAGGCATTCACGTATGTTTATGGAATACTAAAAGATGGCTAAAATTTGACTGTAAATTATTCTTAAACAAATTGACCAAATCGAAATGTGTACCAATGTGAACATGATGCATAATGACAACGTTGAATAATTTGTATATCGGTCTTTAAAACACCCATTAACTGACCTATTCTGACTATATTTATCCGAATATTCTCAAACAGCACCAATTGTCTTTTTTTCGAAAAACATACTACTAACAAAATTTTAGATACCCAAGTGGCCTTCTACAGTTCTGAGAGTAATTAAACATTAGTTTGTGCATACACTTTTTTTACCAACCTCTATTGTTCGAGACACGATATTTGCTCTGTTTTCCCTCATGAAGTCACACTACGTCATTTAGAAACTTGAAGTTCACGAAATGACCCATTTTGAATACGTTAAATTTTATCTGTAGTCTCCGTGTAGTACGTCTATGTACATACATCCGTTTGCGTTCGCCATAATAGGCAACTGCAATGCGGTGATAGGCACTTCTTGTCTACCAGCTGCTCCATCTCTCGAAAGGGTCATTGGTAGCATGCTACCTGTGCTTTACGGGCATTCTGTTGACTTGCTCTCCATCCCGTCTTAATCACAGGTCTACAAACGTGTCTGGCCTACAACACAACGCGATTCCCTCTTCTGGTCTCACATTCGTCAGGTCAACGCGCATTCTGACCTTTGCGGTGATTTACCTCGTCGCCCGTCACCTCTGTCTGCTGATGAACATTCTCAAACCGTAGGTAAACCATTAATCCCATCAGATACAAATGTCGTGGCGCTAGACAGCTGGATGGTGGTTAATATGTCAACCAACTATCTGGCTGACAAGGTCACGTGCACTTCCACTCCAATGATTCGACTTGGATTGGACGTGGTGCTCTATTGTCAGACTGTGATTGGTTCGGAACTAGCGCAATCGGTTGCTCCCACTGGACACCCTGACGTTGTTGCAGCCGCCGCCACCATACCTCGAGATCAGTTGCGTACCAGGCTTGTTTACATGGCCAACATCAATCCCGGCGGCTGGGTTCCGGCTGCCGGATTGCGCACTCTTGCCCGACGTGAATATCCACGCTTTTTGAGACGGTTCAGCGCTTACGTGCAAGAACAGACTCGCGATAAGACACCTTTGTTTTGACTATGCGTCATCCATATTTTTTGCTCTGACGTTGTTATTTTGTAAAGCTCCCCCCCAAGAAATTCCGGTCTGGGCTGGTGTTCCTGTGATTCACTTACCACTTATTGGTTGTCGATCAAGTTACACCACTCTCTATTGCTTGATGCAGCGCAAACAGAGGAAGGGGGTCATTCATTCATTGAATCCCGAATGTTAGTCATTGTTTATTTTTGGTGACCTTCATCCAGCTTTTTTTTGCTAACGACGCTCATTTTTGGTGCCCTTGTTATTCTTTCCTGGTTGTCCGTATTTTTGAGCTGTCCATCTGTTTTCTTGTTCGCTCTCATTGATCGCTTTACCATATCCACTTGGGCCTAATCTTTGGAAGACCTTTTTTAATTACTTCACTTTTTTTATACGTATGCATATATACATATATAAATTTCCAAGCAAATATCCCTAACTAGACTCTGACGGCGCTTAGTTTTTCTGTGATTTGACCTTTAATTTTGTGAATAAAATCATTCTCGGATTTCAGAGGTTGTACGATGTATTCTCATGTTGCAACAATCATCGGGCTGCCACATTTTATGTGCTTTGGTCTTATCAACTCTGGTCTATGCGTTAGTTGTTTAATTCCACATTCAGTGTGTGCAATGATTTAACTTGCGATCCGGTTCATTACTTCACAAGTCTCGGCTGAACCTATTCTGTTCTCGCTTGAATTGCATTTGGTTTAGTCTGATTAACAACACACACCTCGTTTTCAACTGCGTCGCTTGTCACTAACATACATTGTTTTATGTAATAGGCTAGGTATAATATACCGGTAGTTGTGTAGTATTAGTCAGAAGAAGGGGTGCTTAGAAATACTCACAATACTATCCTACCACCCATTCCTGAGATTGGATCAAGTGAAGCGAAATTCTGCTGGATAACCTATGAATTGAGCTGGTGGGTAGAACTAGTCTAGTTGACTGTTCTTGCTACAAGTATTAATCGTGCACATTCGTCCCAGTCGAGCCCAGTTGGTTGTCTGTTGGTGTACCATTAGCATATTCTTGATATCACATGGGACTTATGATTTGTAAATCTCAAGGTCTTGTTACAAAGAGACTGACGCGAGGTGACAGCTTATGCATTTCGGTTACTTATTGGACTATAGTGGAAGGCGTGATGATCGTACCGGCAGTCAGTCTACTAGACAAACCACTTGACGAAAGTCAGACCATCCACGATCTTTTGACTCTCCGGGTTAGGGTTTGCTCGTTCATTTAATCCGAAGAAAATCTGTTCCAGTTTCAACCCACTATTTTGGTCTTTTAAACCAAATACTATGACTGTGTATCTTGACCCGTTCTGTTTCCGAGGTATGTGCGTTCTGGAAGTTTTTTCAACCGGCATACAATCGGAACGTTTTAAACCAATTTTGCATTGACTATCATACGGTTTAGTCAGGTTTGTTGTTTATTCGCTTCATACATTGGATGAATAGGCTCATATTATACTGATTAAATTAACTCTTTTCTGACCTGATTCCATAACAGTTCTATGTATCATAGAAAAAGCACCCTTTTTCATTAACGATCTGTTGATAAATTGCAACCCAACATCTCTGATCTTCACTGCTTTCACATAGACCTAAAGTTTTAGCTATTCTGTTCATGTGACATTTGATCTCCAGTGCTCAATTCATCGGAGTTCTTTCATTCTGATTGTGGACTGATTGCAAATTGACTTCCGTTTTAGTTTAGGAATTGGAACTTTGAACAGTGGTAAACACATCCGACTGACAACACCCGCATTTTCTACTCGATTTTAATCTCACGAGCTAGTACAGCCGCCCATAACAAGGTCAGGTTAGGCGCAACCACCAGCATGGCGACCGCTGGTTTATTGATAGATGTACTTTCTAACAACAGCGAACTGTGTGCCATATGTTTGACAAGTCTCGTTAAGATTTGATTTTTGATGCAAACTTCTTACACTCTTTTTTCATTACAATTTCTTGCACTGTTACTGGCTCTAATTGTGCTATAGATACCCCTCTGAGGTCGACGTTTAATTCTGATTCCATTTCAGCCGGGAATTTGAATGTCCAGATTTTCCTAATCTGACCTAAGTGGTAAACTAGAGTCTGCTTGGGACTGCTCATGTGATGTCGGGTGGTTGTTACAGCTTCGCTTGGTGTGCATCATGGTTTAGAACTGTGTTTCATTCGAGGTTGAGCAAGTCGATAGCGTATGGCGCGCATGTGACTCAGTATGTCACAGTTTTGTGCATAATTTTTGTGTGCTGATTTAACCCTTCCGTGAATGATACTCTGAGTGATGTACGGGGGTGGTCATTTTTAGATTATGTGTGCTGTGAAATTATGAAGGCAGTAAACGATTTCTCTCTTATACCGAATGCGTGTGCACAGTAATGCTGTTTACTAGCTTCGGTCGTAAACAGTTTAAAATTTAGATTAGTAGTCGGGAATCTGATTCGTTTTAAGTTGAACATCATTCACAGCTGATCGCAGCCTTCGCGTTCACATATCCTTTTCAGTCAGCCTTTTTCAAAAAGAAGCACTAGACTCGAGTTTCGCTGTCATTAGAGCTCGTCAGTGGTGCATCGCCTTACCATGGCCGGGATATCATAGCCTGAACTAGAACTCCGGCCATGCTTTCATGAAACAACCGTGTTGACCACTGCTCCATTGACTTCACATTAGGCTCGACCGAATTATCATATGTGAACGCTCAACCAGTTTCGTTTGTCAGTAATGATCAGGTTGCCCTATCGTCTCGATAGGAGACACAGTTACTGCCTGTTAACTCCAATCGATAACCTTTTGATTACGACTTCCTAGACAGATTAAAATCTCCGGTCTCGTTAAACCTGCTAGACAATATTTTAGATTACTGGTGAGTCGGGGATTTGGTTTATTTCAAGTTGAACATCCACATTTGATGGCAGTTTTTACATTTTCTTCCGTTTCTGCTGCAGTTGTACATTGGTGTAGATAGCAGTCCATAGTCATTTACACTGTTAGTTGACAAGCTGCGCACTCTTGACCAGTACAGTTTGTATACATCATTCGAATTCAGATCGATATCACATGGTGTCAGGTGCGAGGTCAGCAGACACATTGATGTAACTCTCGCTGAGTTGTATTCACTCGAATATGGATAACTGATATTGAAGTCCAAGTCAATGTAATATTGATGAACGTAAATTCCCTTAATCCGCGCAGTTTATGAGTTGGTGCAATAACGATTAGTACGCTTTCTTCATGGGCTGGAAATTGTTGGCTCAAATATGGCTTCGGTCTTCAAGCAATCACGGTATTTGATAGTTTTAATCTCATTACATCACAGGCTGGCGTTTGAAGGCTACTGTTCACAGAAGTGATAGTCGATACGTAGACGATATTTTTGCTACATTCGGTGGCCATCGGCAAGTAACAGCTTTTCACCATCTGTTGAATATCTGCATAACAAAGTAATTTTTACCCTTGAATTCGAACAAAACGGGAGAATATCATTTTCAGAAGTTTTGCTGAAAAGATGTGGGGATGGGTCTCTTTCCAGACGTGATTATCACAAGTCCATGTGGACAGGACAATATTTGCACTTCAATAGCTTCGCATCAATTACATAAAAACGTGGCCTCATTAGGACTTTGTTTCACAGAGTTCGACGTATCGTGACAGATGTTACCACACAAGATTCTAGTAGAAAATGGTTACCCTGAAAGGTTTATCCAAAAGTATTCCACTCCACAACCTACGCGTGTTGCACCCATTACTGTTCCCCACAAGCCTGTCTATTTAACTCTGCCTTTCGAAAGCGATAATGTTTCAGCCCTCATAAAACGCCGTTTAGATACAGCGCTCAAGCGCACTTACAACGCCACCCGACTGGTCTACGTGGATGAAATTGCCCGTGTTCCAACTACACCTAGAAATGACGTGGTGCCCCTTTACGCCCAATCCAACATTGTATACACGTTTGATTACGTCTGCGGAAACAGATACGTCGGCAAAACTAGGAGACACCTCGGCATACGCATTAACGAACACACCGAAATGGCTTTTGAATTCATGGGTCGGTTGTGCCGCTAGTGTCAGTACAAAACACCTTCTGGAGACCGAGCACTCAATGGACACAAGGACCGCCTGTAGAGTGTTCGTTAGACCCAAACTAAAGCAAGCCCTCAATATTGCGGAAGCTTTCTCAACACATAGGTTGAATCCCACCTTGTGCGCCCAGAAACAGTTGATAAATGGCCTTGCGCCATGTTGGTAAAAATGCAACTGGTACCCTCTGATTCCATTTTACGTTCGTATTATTTCCAAACCCAAACTTTTTAGACTGATGTATTCTTCATACAATCTAACAACTAATGGACCACTCCTATCCACCCTAAATCTATATTGCGTTATCTTTTTAATTACTGTAAATCGATGTACATCCTTTTAATTCTGTTTGATCCGTATAGATTTTCTAACCATATCTCACTAATTCCATTCAATCTGTATGGATTTTTAACCATCTCTGTCTCTTTGATCTCCTATTACCCTTTTGACCCACAGCAATTCTATTTCGTGCTCTTGTTAATGGGTACACTTCAGTTGTATCTTGCTTCTCCCGCTTTGGTCACCTGACTGACTGTCTCAGACATGACTAGATCGATTCTCGCCTAGCTGCTTGCTCCCCACTATATACTGGGTATGTTAATTTCGCAAAAGCAACCGATGAGATGCGAACGAAATGTCAATACGCAAGACATCTTACATGCTACTGTTAATCTTCTTCAAGTTTATCAGTGAGAACCAATGTTTCAGAATTGATAGTGTATAGTGAAATCAAAACTAGCGAATGGGCAAGGATTGAGTTTGAACTGTGACAGAGCGTGCTGGTGTGTTGTTAATGTCATTTTGTTTCTCGTTTGTGTAATTTGTGTGTTTGACTTACTGGGCCTTTGGCTCATTCTTGTTCGTGTTGTTTCCTTTTACAGGATTATTGCTAGAAACCCTTCTTCGGAAGAACACTGTTCCCCGTTGTCTCCAAATTGCCAAAAAGTTGGTCCACCAGTTTTACGAGCATCGGGATAAAAACAGCAGGCTTGCATGTTACAATAGTTTGCTGCTATGTGGTCATCTGTGTGTGCAACCACTTAACCAACGGGCTGAACTAAGCCAACTAATTGGGGCTGCACTTTAGCCATTGCCGATTATGTTTAATATATATATATATATATATACCGCTCAACAAGTCAATGATTTCTGTGATTTCAACTTAGAGAGAAGTCCTAGTCGAGGGGTCATCGATTGGAGTTAACAGACAGTAACTGTGTCTCCTCTCGAGGCGATCGGGCA
>JTDE01022072.1:4475-16787 GCA_014338405.1 Paragonimus skrjabini miyazakii
CTGTGATTTTCGCTGTGAAAACGTTTCATCAGTATATTCGAGGAAAAACCTTAAGACCCTGGTGTCTCTCATTAGAGAAACAAAAGGAATCAATCAGTTGGCGTCGCCACGAATGCAACGTTGTATGCTTATAATTACAAAATTTCTCATGTTCCGGGTAAAGCAAATCAGGTTGCGGACGCTCTCAGTCGATTGCCTCCCAGTGACACCCCGCAAAATTCATGGAAGCCCACTGAACTGGTCTGTGTGTATGTCGAAGGTTTTTCCTCGAATATACTGATGAAACGTTTTCACAGCGAAAATCACAGTTAAAGCTTCCTTGTCTAACTGTGCGTAGTCCTTTTCAGCTGAGGATAGACTACGAGAAACGAATGCAATTGGTTTCTCAGTTGAATCCTCCATTCTGTGACTTAGTACAGCACCGACACTCCACGGCGAGGCGTCACAGCGAATAGTTATGGGTTTAGTTGGGTCGTAATGAACCAACAAGCTAGATTTGCTTATCTCCTTCTTTATAGTGTCAAATGCCAATTGTTCCTTAAATGCCCAGTGCCATCGAACTTCCTTCCTCAGTAAATTGTATAAAGGTGCTAGGACAGTTGATATTTTTGGAATGAGACGACTATAATGAGTAATCATGCCAATGAAGGATTGTAACTCACCCACGTTTCGGGGAGCTGGAGCCTCCCAAATCGGTCTGACATTTTCCCGTGTTGTATGTAATCCACATTTATCCAACCGGAAGCCGAGATGCTGTATATCATCGGCTAGGAATGCGCATTTTTCCCTTTTTAGCTCCAGGCCGTTTTCCTGTAAACGCTTTAACACCAACTCGAGTGTTTCCAAATGTTCCTTATCCAAACGTCCGGAAATAAGAATATCATCCAAGTAAGCACCTACACACCTGGAATATCTTTCGTTAAGTTGTCAATAATGCATTGGAAAATGGCCGGAGCAGAATGGATGCCGAACGGCAAGCGGTTATACTGAAATAATCCCATATGCGTATTGATTGTTGTAAATTTCTTTGACTCTGAGTCAAGTTCGATTTGTGAATACGCATGACTCAAGTCCAGTTTAGAAAACTTATCACCACGGCCCAGTGTAGCATATAAATCCTCTATTTTTGGAATGGGGTTAATGTTCCATGGTAGCGGCCTGATTCACTGTCAATTTGTAATCTCCATATATACGAACGGAACCACCTGGTTTTTGTACTAGCACAGTAGGGGCACTCCACGATGAATGTCGGACAGGAGTGATTATTCCTTGTGTCTGAAGACGTTCGAGCTCTGCCTCGACTCTTGGGCGGATAGAGAACGCCAATTTACGAGCCTTATAAAATGTAGCCGGGGTATCCTGCTCCATTACAATAGTGGCCTGGAAATCCTTCAGCATCCCCAGCTCTTTTTCGTCGAACACAGACGAGAATTTCTGAAGCAGTATCGGAAAGCTGTTGTGGCTATTCACTCATCTGACAGATAGGAGTAGATCTGGCATGGGTTTAAGTCAGTTTCGACCCAAAAGATTTGGGCCCCCGTTAGTTAAGATGTACGCAAGCAGATTAAGCGTTTTCGTTCCATGTTTCACTTCCACATTACATGTACTCATAACTTCAATTGCTTCTCCTGTATATGATCGTAATGTGGCTGCCGCTGGGACCAATGGAAGTGATTTTGGCAGTATGCGCCTGCTAATAAGTGTCACTGAAGCTCCTGTGTCGATTTCCAGACAAACGTTGCGGCTTTCCACGTTCAAATCGACTGCAGGAAACGTGGCCGATGTATGTGAAGTCAAGTAGGAAACTGATTCTTCATGATCTTCAATCGGTCGTATAGCTCGAGTCTTAGAGCGGAAATCGGAAGATTGCGTTTGTTTCGAAAGGCAGACGCGTGCAATGTGGCCAATTTTCCCAC
This sequence comes from Paragonimus skrjabini miyazakii, assembly GCA_014338405.1. Classification (NCBI taxonomy): domain Eukaryota; kingdom Metazoa; phylum Platyhelminthes; class Trematoda; order Plagiorchiida; family Troglotrematidae; genus Paragonimus; species Paragonimus skrjabini miyazakii. Next base: position 6,392 of record JTDE01022072.1, read on the forward strand.
AACTATGGCACATCGACTGTTTGTGACGGCAATCTGTCACAGCTTCACGTTTTTCACCGCAACGATAACACGTGAATGTACGAATAGGATTCTTATTTGATTTGAGCGGAGATGTATTCCGTGCAATCAGTTGTACAGTATCTGGGGCCGAAGACGGTTGGTACAAAGTGAACTGTTCTGTTATGTTCTCCCGTTGCCTCGCAGTAGAACATGCACGGTCCCAATTCAGTTTTGACTCCTCTTCGGATAACAGTCGCTCTCTGATTTTAGTGTCTTGGACACCCACTAGTAAACACTGAATCGCCATAGTTTCTTCAAATTTTGCCGGTGCAACTTCATTATAACGACAGTCAGGAATGGCTTGCTGGATACGGGCGATAAAATAATTAACATTTTCCCCCGAACATTGACGAAGTTGGTGGAGATTCATTCGGGCTGTGAACACGTGATGGCGTAACCCCCACAGGTCATCTAGTGTTGCCAGGGCATCCGGTAAGGACGTTCTGTCATATACACGAAGTGCATCAAAATGACGTTGACCTTCAGATCCCAGATGCTGTCTGAGTAATTTAACTTTTTGTGGTTCTGTGAGGCTGATGGCGGGATTCAATGCTATGAGTAGTTCCAGATAATCCTCGAAAGATCGCTTCCAGCGTGTCCACAATGATAATGAGGGTTTTGAACCAGCATCTCGCCAAAAACAACCTGGAGGTATGGATGAAATATTCATGACTTTCGGATAATTGTTTAATTCCCGTTCGCCAAATGTTACAGTCTAGAACACACGTTAAACTGCGAGCTCTGACACGTAGTTAGTCCAGAGTAGAATCAGAACACGTGACGGCGATAGCGCGTAGCTTTACCAAACATGAGAGAATGAATAATATTAACGATGAGGCATAGATAAGACAAACAGTCAACCAGTCGATTGTATGAGTAACACGATTGGATCGTTCGGGGCCAGGGTGAGAGAAAGCGAGCGGGACACAGTGTGCACGGCTAGACAGGTGACGTGCGGCTAACGGCAGACGCGGATGCCATAGCGGGATAGTAATCTGGCTTCATGCAGGTGCGCAAAAATCTCCATGAGGCATCGGGGACGCGTTTTTGATCGTCACTCGGTTCAGCTTTCTGAAGGCGACAGAAAATCGGTAAGTTCCATCTGCCCTCCCAGTCAACACGACCGGCGATCAAAATGACCTGGTTGTACTTTGAATTATTCCTTTCTCCAACATCTTCAACTACCTCTCTACTTCCGGAATTAACTTGCATGGTACTCGTCGGCATACTGGTCTGTACTCCTCACTCGGCTGTAGGTCTATCGAGTGTTCCATCCATGTACAGAATCCGTATTGGTCATCCGCGTTAGTAAACAAGTCAGCAAACTCACTAACACACTGCTTGATGGCTGGGATCGGACACTCTGGCAGAGATTTCACCGAGACGCTGCCCATTCGGCACTGATCCTTGATCTCTTCGGGATGCAACTTCACGACATCACCATCAACATGCAACTCATTCCTCTCCAAGTCTACGCTAGCTTTCAATCGACGTAGCAGATCGGCGCCTAGTATCGTCTCTTTCACAATGTCAATCACTAACGTTGCGTGGCGTAGCTTGATACCACCTATCTGAATCTCAACGTTCTGAGTCCACAGCACCTTTAACGCCGTCCCTCCGACCGTAACTACATGCCAATTACCGGACCTAACGGGCGATCCTGGTACTCTGCCTGTAATCGACGCACCCGCTGCCGTATCTACTATTACACTCTTTTGTTCCCCCTCAATCAGAACTTTTACCCGTGGAACACCCCCATGATAACCCCTTACCGCCGGAAAACAAGGATGAAGACATCTGTTAGGGCACTGGCGAGCAAAGTGTCCCACTCCATTACAAACAAAACAATGATTACAGTGAGGTTGTTCACGTGCTCGTCTAACTTGTCCTCCTCTTGGTTCCACATTCGTCTTCAAACATTCCACTGCCTTCGTCAGCTGCTCCACTTTCTATCCGAGTTCCCTGACTTCCAGCCGTCCAACTTGCGTCCGTACGGGTTGGCGCTGTGCAATTCCGGCAAGTCGTTCGATATCCGTTACCCCATAAGACTCGGCCATCCGAACGCTCTCCTGCAACTCCGGCGGCAAACTCGGGATAAACCGCTCCCTTCGTTTTCTCATCAGCCTCCGGTAAGCCCAACGTCAACTGTCGTAATAAATGTTGGTAGTAAGCCAGAGGGTCTTGAATGTCGCAAAATCCGGCACCATAAAACCGATTCATTGCCCGCTGTCGGCCTTGTTCCTTTGTAAACTCTTGAATCAGTGCGGTCCGTGTTTCTTGATACGATGTTGTGGCCCTTGTTTGTTTGCTCAAGGGATAGACAGCTTTTGCCCGTCCGGTGTGCAGCGTTCCCAATGCCGTCAAAAGTTGTGTTTCGCTTTTCAATCCGTTGCACGCCGCAATCGCCTCAAATTCCGACAGCCACTCTTCCACGTCACCATCCTCAAATTGGCATGGCCATGGCAACTTCATTGCGTTGTGTTCAGTGGCATGGCATCAGTGTATCGAAAAGGCGTCCAATGAAGCGCAATCTTTATTGTCCAACTCGCTAGTTAACATGCTACGCGCGCGCTCGCGTGTACGAGTCAACACGTCAGCACACAACACCCCCAGATTTCTGCTCACACGTCGTGTGCAATTCTGCCCGGTTTATGTGTGTGTTCGGTGCCGTCTGTCGGGGGGTTTTCCGCCTGCCATTGTTCGTCTGTTGGTGCGATTTCGTTGAGCGATGGCTCGTCCGGTCGCTCGTGTTGTCCGTCATCTATCCATTGCGGACTTTGACCGTACTCCACGGCCGTGTCAACATATTCCTCTGAGTGTTGGAATAGTCGCGCCCCCGATCTGACCGTCCATCCTACTTTGCCGGCTATGTCTCACCCGTTGGTCCGATCCCGTTGAGCGATGACTCATTCGGTCGCCCACGCCGTCCCCGATCGGCTCGTTGTGGGTTTCTGGACATACCTCCCTTCGCGTTGAGGTATTCCGCCGAGTGTTGGAATGCTCACACCTCCGACCTGATAATCCACCATATTCTTATCTTTGACATTCTCATCAGGTAAGAAACACAGAGCTTCTTCATTTCACGTGCTTCCAACATCATAGTGTTTTCAGGAAGGTTTAAACGGTTTAGAAGCGATCAAACTCAACAATGCGCATTTTTCTAGCCTCAATTCTTCTGCAATCCGGTTCAACACTTCAATGTAATTGGGGCTGTTCACAACGCAGTTGGTGTGAGCAAGAAAATAATAAGTTGGAGAGGGTTTGCACATCAACAAATTATCTTGCAACCGAGGGACATCGTCCCAGACTTTTCCCATCCAATGCGTGGTATTTGTCAGGTCGACCTCAAAGGTCAGTCTTATGACCAACACCAAATTTTCAAGACAAATATACTTGAACCGCCACCAGTCTCTAAGATTTTCACTTACAAGCAACTTAATATTCTCGCCTGTGGCGATGCTCGTCAACTAGACCACAATCCTTTCTCTGGTATTTTTTTAACCCTAAACATGCGTATCTTGAGATGACCAAAATTCCGGTAAGAAAGGTCACACAAAGTAGAGTTGTTACATCGTAATTAACTGTTCTCATATCAATAACCGTCATATAACACTGAGACATGCTCAGATCTTGTCAGTACATCTTTGCTTGAGACGTTCGCTGCTTCACTGGATAACAGTCGGGGTGGCGGGTCAGACAAACGATTCGAAATAAGGCAAACATAAGTGGATGACTGTCTAGGCTTTATGGCACGGAAACGTGGGCTGTTCACAAAGAAGATATTAACAGGCTTGCTGTATTCAACCATCGGTGTCTCCAGCAGTTAGCTCATATTCATTGGACTGATCACGTGAACAATACGGCTGTTCGCCGGCGCGTATTCCGGAACGCTCGGGATGCGCGATCAGTTGGTCAAATAATCACGGTACACAACTAGCGATGGTTGGGTCACGTAGTCCGTATGTCGTCTAATCGTTTACCATACCGGGCGTTATATGCTGAGACCATCAACAGTTGGGTAAAACCGCGTGGTGGTCAACCAACAACGTGGTCACGAAATATGAAGACCCTGACTGCCTCAGTGAGCAAAGTGGGTAGGTGTCGCCTACCTGAATGGGGTCCTCGTGATCACTCAAACCGCTAGTTAGAGACGCTGTGCTAGACGGTGATGTGTCACAGTCAATGGCGTACCTGTATCCACATCATTTCTAATTCTTCCGCTTGGTCTACTTTTGATACAGTTCAACCTTCTTAGCAACGTTTTCTTCTAGGATATTCCACGTCACTGCTGAGGTGAACGGCGGCCCGAGCCACAGTACCTTTTGGTCAGGCTCATGGCTGTTATGATGATGATGAAACGAACGACCTGGACGACTTTAAATACTGAACGAGGGTGCAGTCGCGTAGTGAACACAGCAAACGCGTTAAGACAGCCTAGCCCGCGATGTGTACGCGCACACCTGACAGCTTCGACAATAATGAGTGGACTTTGGCGCCTCTTACAGAAGCTGACTGATGTAGTGTACAACGTGTATGGCGTAATTCGTATCGCAGTGTCATTGGGACCATGTCGACCTCATGATGGTCCAAACTGATACACTTCTTCAATAGCTATAAAGTGCATACTGAGCATACTGCTTAGAAGTTTTGGAGGACGAAGGTAGTAAACCCCCATTGTAAAATACTTAGACCAATCTCAGTTATCTGCTATGGGGGGACACCGTGTAAGAAATGGATAGAGATATTAGACCTGGAATACTTATTGAGGTACTTCAAATAACAATAGTCAACCTAACGTCGTGCTAGTGAATGAAGCAAGACCGATAAGTATTCCAGATAGACGACAGACTAAGGCGAAAATTACCAAACTTAGAGTTACTCAGGACAACCCACTAGTGTTGAGGAATGCGCATTCAGCTAAACAACCACAATTGGAACGCGAACTCGCTGTGAAAGAGACAAATTAACAGGTAGTTAAATGTCGAATCCTGACAAAAAAGGTTTTCAAAGAAAGGGAAGGACACGGTCAGACGCATGACAAGAAAGCGTGGACGCTTACTTGAACTGATGGCCTAGACGGGGTCGATAGACCGTTACCACCCACATTGGAATTGGTACAACTGCGACTCTGTTCAGATGGTAAACTGCTTTTGGGACGGGAAGATCGTGTTGGCGTGAAGTTGGAATCACAAGGATGCGGAAGTTCGGATTCCTTCGAACTAGGTACAGGCAGTGGATTATCCGTGTCTGATCCGTTGGTTGTGACCATATCCGAGTGGAAAAGGCCCGAATACTGTGGATGACCCAATGCAGTTGCTTTCATCTGAACAAAATACAGAGATTACATTTGACAAAAGGTTCACTCTGGTTATCAGTTAAAGCATATCTTCTTCAACACGAACAATATCCGCATAGATAGTTAGATCTGATTGCGAACTAGCACTGTATCACAAAGAAGAAAAGAAGGATTAACTAAGATGGAAATAGACAATAAATACGGTAGAGAACGTGGAAAAACATCAGAACTACTGCGGACAAGTGACACTGGTGCACAGTTGTCGCTTGACATCAAAACCTGAAATGTGAAAGTCGGTGACGTTGCCAACGTGCCAACATTCCGCAGAGTTCCGGAAAGCTCGACATTAACGACGCCAACCAAACGGGGAAAGGATTAGAATCTCATTGACCACTGTTCATGTTTGATTAACCCAGAGTATCCGTGATGATAATGAACACTGGTCAATGGTTCAACTTCTAGTTCTGAGATAGCACTGCTCCTCCATAGAATGCGCGTAGTCCGAAGAGAACAGTGCGAGCAAGATCACTCCCAGAACCACTTACTGGAGAGATCCCTCGGTAGTCAACACCTCCGAACGGGTGTAGAAAAGACAAGTCCGAATGTACAGTTCTGGCGGCATTTTTAACTCGTGTCAAAATGATTGGTGCGACAACAGGGACGATCACGATGAGAACTCACATAAGTGGCATAGACATCGAAAAGACGTGTCCAGGTGCGCTACTGACTACAGTGTCGTGGTTAGTACCCTGTGTCCCAAAACTGCATCTCGGGCACCAGATTCCAGATTCCGGACCAGAGAGAAAGGGTTTAACAAATAGGCACGACACACCGCTGAAATCACAGACAAATTGGTAGGACGCGTGTAGAGTGGGGGTGTACGTGCATCTCCACTGAAGTGGCTCGGCCCCATCGACTCAGTTGTTTAGCCACCACAGTCCACGATCGATAGCACCTGGCTATTCACACATGTCTCGGTAACAGTTTTAGCGCTTGAGAGGTAATGCTGGACGGGGAACCAACATGCGCCGGTGAATGCAAATAGATAAAGTGAAAATAAGATATTTCCCTAACGGATTTTGTTATCACGACAGTTCTTTCAGCAAACCATAGATAATAAAAAGTTGCATTCAGGGACGGAACAGATTTACATAATGATCAGAACCTAATAATTTTTCAATAAATCGATGTGGGCAGCTCGTTCAAAAATGTTATCCAAATTGAAGTGTTTAATCGCTGGAATCTGTTTCGTCTTGAAGAACAATATATCCAGGATGAGGATGCTGGTTAGTTTGGCTAGAAAAAACATCCGCATCATACGGGTTTTAGTTAAGTGATTACGAACCAGGATAACATGTTGATATACGTGAGTACCGATCGAACTAGGCGGGACTGGGTAAGGGATGTACCGCACTCATTACAAATATCGGCTCAGTAATGAGGCCATAAAACTGGTGTCAAGTGACGCTTATCGTTTTCAGTGCATCACATCAGAGTCCACAAATGGCGCGATAAACCTAAAAACACAGCATCGCTTACCTTAGCTTCCATGAAAAGTGTTAGGTTTTGATCAATCTTTTAGTGACTTGTAAATCTGTTTCGTTCATGAATGCAGTTTCTTATTATCTAACGTTCGATGTAAAACTATCGCGACGGGACAATCCGTTAAGGAAATATCTTATTTTTACTTCGTTCATTTGCACTCACTGGCGCATGGTGGTCCCCAACCAAGCATTGTCTTCCAAGCGCTAAAACGGCTACGGAGACGTGTGAATAGCCAGGTGTTATCGATCGTGAACCGTGGTGGCTAAAACACTGAGTCGATGACGCCAAGCGGTTTCACTGGAAATGCACGTACGCTCCCACTGTACGCACGGTCAACTATTTTGGTTATGGTTTCAACGGTGTGTTGTGCCCGTTCGCTCATTCGAATCGGTTAGAAGGTGTCCCCGTTAGTTAGGCCCTTTACCTTTTGTCCGGTACACACTTCCGGGTCGTGCGGTATATAATCAGTTCTCAAATTCATCACACCAGCAGAAGGTGAGGTCAAAAACAATTAGAAAACTAGCCGACATTGAGGAACCTGAGAGGCAACCAGAAGCAAATTGCTCTGCGGCTCCAGGTAATACTAGCAAGGAGAACATCTACTCTCAACGGATCGAAGACCAGGCTGTTGCGGTTAGTCTAGAACACCTCTTTATCAGAAGATGTCAATTTACCACGCTAGGCAAAGTGGAAGTAAGACAAGGCCATACGTCGGTATTCGAGCTTACTCTTTGATTGGAACCTGGCTTCCTGTAAACTAGCTGTGTAAATGGTCTGTGATCAACGACAATCGAGCTGTCTAGTCTAAAACATTATCTAACCTGCCCAGAACAACTGGAATAAGGGGTTCATCTTTATATCTATGCGATACGCCGTCACTCCCGTATACATTGAGTAATATCTGGAATGAATACTGTCAGACTACCTAAACGAGATAGTAAGGAGCGTATCCAATAGAATTTTCTTTAGGCTACCTCGAACATAGAGGGAGAACAACACAGACAGCCAACTGAATACACTCACCTTATATAAAAGCCAAGGGGGCACTTTAAAAGTTAACAAACGATCCGTGACTCTTTCAGCGTTCTCATCGCATTCTCGTCCGTATAAACGAGCAATCTGTCGTACCTGACCAGAATGCATTAGATAGGCCTTGACGCCGTGACTGGTTAGGATTCCGCTGTGCACAAGCCAGGCCTTATCTTCTGCGTCGCAAGCGTACCGGAACAATTCCGGGTGTTTGGTGTAGATGCGACCACGTGCGGCTCCCATGCCCAACCAGCTGCATTACAGGCCATACAAGAGAGAAAGAGGGAGGGAAGGAAAAATAGTACAGTGACCAGCTGAACGACCCTTGAAACTGACGAATAATGAAGTCGATCTGTATGTAATCAGTTTGTGTACTACTTTTTGTTTCCTAACTAAACTATGGACAAATTACCATTAGCGGAACAACTAGAAGATTATAACATGAAACCCCAAACAGAATCGAACAAAACAGAAAGTTAATCAATTGATCAGATGAAAAACGATGGATAACAGGAGAACAAAGAGTACAACACACAAAAAAGACTGTTAGCGATATGGATGAGCTCACGTCAGCATATTTAGCTAAAAGTTGTGAGAGCTACCAATGTACGATAGAGGACGAATCGATTATTAAATAAGAAACAAGCTTTTCTAAAGACTAACATGAGAACCCTGAATCGCTCAATCTCCCGGAACCAAAATGATCAAAAACTAGTTCCGAACGACGGTAACCTTTCACAGTGTCGTTGTTTGCCCGAGTTGTCTGTGAAGTGAGTGCACTTAATGGCGCGGAGCAGTGGAAGCCGCAAGGAAGCTTGCTTGCTGATGAAGCCTTACTTTCACTTACAGCTCGGTTGTTTGTTTGCAAGGTGTAGGCCGACCTAATGCTTTATGTTTGAATGTAGACGTAGCTATTTCTTAGTGGTTAGGTCCCCTCCCCTTCCCTTTTTCTCTCCTCTCTTCTTATATAGGTTTCTTTCCCTTCGTGGTTGCATGGCAGTTAAGCATCAGTGTGAACCACTGATGTATTACTGTCTATGATGATGATGATGATGAACCTTTCACAGGTACAGAAGTATCCAATGCTATTGGTAAGTATCTGACTTTCTCTGGGTTTAGTCAACCGAAGTAAAATGAGACCAGTGAGTAAATTGGACGCAACAGACAGTAGATTGATGTTTCGGGCTTCGGACTCCCTTAATGAAAACAGGAATTACTGTAGACAGGCACCAGTCCCGAGGTATCTCTTCACTTTCCAAAACGTCCGGCCGCTTCTGCTCTGAAGAAAGAGCACGCAAGTCGCCCGCTAGCGTGATGATGTCAAAGTGTTCAGTCTGCCTCAGAAGTTCAACGAGGGTGTCATAGAACGAATTGCTAGTGGCATCCGAATAGCTGTCCGTTGGAGCGTACATCGATGTAATGAGTAAACAACACTTTTCTGATCTGCGTCTACAGAATTTAGCCGATGCATTGAGTCTGCCAGTGCACAAGCAATTGTTCACTGGAATCCAATCGAGTAAACACCGTTCTACCCTGGAACTCAGTGCGATTCCCACTCCAGCTTGACCGCGAGTTTCAGCTTCAGCGTCACCAGAAACCCTGAGATAAAAGCGCTTGGATCGACAGTTATCTAGAAGTGAGCCCAAATGGATAACCGTGCTAGAATCGTAGACTCGCGTCTCCGACACGCAGCACACATCAAGCTCCAGACTTGAGAGAGTACTTGCCAGACCAGCATGTTGACCGACTTGTCGGAGAGTGCGTACATTGAAGGCGCTGGTGTTTAACAGTAGACTTGGGCTCAGAAAACACCTAACGTTCGAAGACCTATGGAAGGCGGAAAACTTGGGGGCAAAATAGAAGGAGAAAGTCATGAAGGGTGAACAATGCCACTGTCGGGAGAACGATAACTTATGATACTTCCCGGTCGTTTATGCCGCGGAAGGAGGTTGACTTGAGAAACCCCACCCCGAGTCTCTGACTCAAAAGTCTGACCTGCAAGACATGATACATGGTTTTCTTGGGGGACCCTACCCAGAGCCAATGATTCAAGAGTCTGACTCACTTGGCAGTGAGGGGCTTATCTAGACCGAGGGCGCAGTGAATAGGACATTGATGTCTCATTCTGAGCACTGCTGCGCGCGGTGGATGTACTCGAAGCTACATCAGGCTTTTGAGAGATAACAAATGTTTTTCGACCGTAGTGGATAATACGCCAGTGGTCACGGTCAACCGTTGGGCGATCGGAGTGCTTTTTGTTTGTGGGCATCTTTTCTAACCCCCTTCTTCCTGATATGGAAGACAGCAGTGCCGCAACTATAAAAATAGTTCTGCTGTATGCCCATAGGATCGTGCCTCACTACCTAAGCACTCCTACACGGTCAGTAGTGCGACATACAATCCTATGAGTGTAACTGCTTTTCGTCTGACTGCTCCCCCTTGGCCTATCTAACAAGGTTGTATCTG
>JTDE01022072.1:16887-26889 GCA_014338405.1 Paragonimus skrjabini miyazakii
AATGCCACTGTCGGGAGAACGATAACTTATGATACATAATAGTCGTTGATGCCGCGGAAGGGAGTTGACTAGAGGGACCCCACCCCGAGTCTCTGATTCAAAAGTCTGACCTGCGAGACAACAGGTTTCCTTGGGGGACCCCACTTGGAGCCAATGAGTAAAGAGTCTGATCCAGTTGGCAATGAACAGCTTGCCTAGCCTGAGGCTACAGTGAATAAGTCAGTGATATCTAATTCTGAGTACTGCTGCGCGCAGTGGATGTATTCGAAGTTAGATCAGGCTTTCAAACGATACCAGATGTTTTTCAACGGTAGTGGATAATACACCGGCGGTAATGATAAATCGTTGGGCGACCGAAGTGCTCTTTGTTTGAGGGAGCCATTTCTGATCCACTTCTTCTTGATGAGGGAGACAGCAGTACCGCAATTATGATCGTGCCTCGATACCTAACCGCTCCTACGCGGTAAGTAACCCGACGTATAATCCTATGTGCACAACTGTATTATGTCTGACTGCTCCCCTTTGACTTATCTGACAAGGTTGCATTTGGAAGGACCGAAGTCCAAATCAACATAGCCTACTCGATAAAAACAGCACATAAGCCAGACCACCACGTCAAGGTAGCAATATCGATCAGGAATCAGATCCGGTCGACGGTGCGTTGATCACATTTATAACTTGCAGCAGATCCTGGAGCACTGGCACTCTTACAGGCAATCAACGGTCGCAGTCTTTTTAGATCTAAAGGCTGATTCCGATTCAGCTGCTCATAACGTTCTCCGGGACTGTCTTCTTCGCAACGGAGTACCAAGAAAATACATGAATCCGTTGAGAACACTGTATGCCCACTCTGCAAATAGGGTGACAGTTTATGGACAACTGTCTCCAGCGTTCATCCCTTTCACTAGTGTTCGTCAACGGTGTTCGATTTCCTCTTTCTTGTTCAATGAATGAAGACGCGCTTGAGTAATACAGTGAGCTTGATGTTGAGCTTCTTCGTGGAGCTAGGTTGATCGATTTGCAGTATGTGGACAACAATGTCTTACTTGGCCCCTCTGCCAAAGACATGCACAGCATGCTGAACAAAGTGAGTGACCGGGTTGGTTTGCATAGAATGAGCTTCGCACCTTCAAAGTGCAAAGTGCTGCTTCAAGACTGGGTCATTTCCACTCCTACTTTCTTCATTACAGGTAATCTGCTTGAGACTGTGAACAGTTTCACATACTTGGGTAACGCCATCTCATCAGCTTGGAATAGTCCTGATGAGATACCAACAAGGATAACAAAGGCTATAATTGCTTTCGCCAAACTGTATCACTTGCGGCGCCGAAATGACGTTCGGTTATCAATAAAAAGGAAGGGTATATAATGCTCGTGTACGTTCTGTTTTGCTCTATGGTTCGGAAACGTGGTCTGTTCGCAACAAAGATGTCAACAGGCTTGCCGTATTTGACCATCGGTGTCCCCGCCAGTTAGCTCATATTCATTGGACTGATCACGTGAGCAACACGACCGTTCGCCAATGCGTACTCCGGAACGCTCGGGATGCGCGATCAGTTGGTCAAACAATCACGGTGCACAGCTTGCGATTGTTGGGTCACGTAGTCCGTATGTCGTCTAATCGTTTACCATACCGGGCGTTATATGCTGAGACCATCAACAGTTGGGTAAAACCGCGTGGTGGTCAACCAACAACGTAGTCACGAAATATGAGGACCCTGACTGCCTCAGTGAGCAAAGTGGGTAGGTGTCGCCTACCTGAATGGGGTCCTCGTGATCACTCAAACCGCTAGTTAGAGACGCTGTGCTAGACGGCGATGTGTCACAGTCAATGGCGTACCTGTATCCACATCATTTCTAATTCTTCCGCTTGGTCTACTTTTAATACAGTTCAACCTTCTTAGCAACGTTTTCTTCTAGGATATTCCACGTCACTGCTGAGGTGAACGGCGGTCCGAGCCACAGTACCTTTTGATCAGGCTCTTGGCTGCTATGATGACGATTGATGAGTGTTGTGTTCAGTCAATGCCAGTACATATGAAGATGATTCACTGTAACTAAGATATAGCGGAGAGATTATAAACATGAAAGAGTATACACTAACTACAGACAAAACAAGCAGCTCAGGTCCCGGATAGGAGGCTGTAACAACCAGATAGACTTAAGGCACCGGATACATGGTCCGTTTTGCAAACATATTGAATCATGCCCATCCTGGTCCACCGATAAAGAGCAGAAGTTGAAACATTTAGTTCAACAGAGACAAAGGCGACTATTCATCCCATCATAAGTGTACTCATTTCCCCCATTTGATTCAATTCCTGACCTCAAACAATGTTATATGAGAAGTCTGGTTGGTGGTCAGCCGCAAGAACATTTCATTCCGTTTTCACAGTTGCCTGACAGTCAACAGGGTTCGAAAAAAAGTTTCGTACACTACCAAGTTATCAACTGCACAGGAAGAGTGGCCAAACGAGGTTGACAAAAACAAGCCGATCATTTTCCTAGCCATTTCGATCGAGTAGATCAGCTAACAGTGTCCTTAAAGATTCCCAAGTAGTGTACAAATAACTCCTACCGAAATAGCCCTCTGGTTACCTCGAATATGTTTAATGCAAAAGGCAATAAGGTATTTTTTTTATTAATCGGTACTGTGCAACTAGCGGTACACCACAATGCTCTGTACTACAACCACCGTTTATTTTAGTAATGCTAAAAATCCCAAACAGTGACTCCTTCATCAAAGTCTTACGAAGATGATAATACAATTTGGCACATGTGTTGTAGGGGCAGCAAACCTGAAGCGGTGAGAAAGTTCAACATAGCAAACGAAATGGTGTATCTACGATATTTCAGCTACTTCGATTATCTTCCTGAAGAAAAAAAAGTCGAATGCCACTACTTGTGAACGGGATCTAATAAAGAGAGCTTTAAATGACATTAGCCAGTCTTACGATAGTGCACCGACGAACTGGACGTGTGAGTCATTATTCAAACTGTTTGGATACAGTTACTTAAAACACCAAATCAAGTTTTCAGAATGTATGACTATCAAAACCAGAGGAGTAAAATGAAGTCACGCTAACCCTCTCATTTATTTGCTAGATTGCTGCTGTTTGCTGTGGTTGAGTTTCTGTTCCACTCGCTATTCTCAGTTTCTCTATTATTTGCCATTTTATTATCAGGGAGTTTTCGGAGATAATTTCCCTTTTTGGTTGTAATCACAAAATACAGATTGAGTTCAACCCGTACATTTTTTACAAATCCCATGAATATGACAACGAAAACATAATCCTCGGTGAAACGGTGAAAATTTCCAGACTATTTTGTTCACTCACTGTACGGATCGACTAGTGCATGACAGTTGATCACGATGAAATCGCTAGTGTCTTTGCGTTTTCCATTCAAATATATTAGGAAGACCAACTGTTTTAGATTTCCCTTACTGTCGGTAGTGAACAAACACTTACAAATAATTGATCGCAGCTATCCTTCCGAAGCCTTGAATTCACAATCGCTTGTGCATGTTCATATTTAACGTCTATTACGAAGATTAACAAAATATACGTGAAACACAATTCGTGATTCTAAAGGGGCACCGAGATTTGCATACATCTGCATCTGCAAACATCTACGTACGATGATCCAGTATTGCTGTGCCATAGCTTTGAGGTTTGAATTGGAACACCTAGTGCAAACACATCACAGGATCAATTATATAAAAACTCACGTGTTCGCAGAGGAGCCCAATGTGAACACAGCCAACCGATCTAGGCCAAATAGGAGGTGAGGAACCGTAGTGTTTACTGAATTCTTGTCAGAAGACGAAGAGTGGACATCGTTTTTGGAATGAGACTGTGTTGAACATACATCAGAATAACTGGAATAATAGACGAAAAATGGAAACAGCATGTTAGTGTTTTTACATATAAGCATGCATATAGTAGCAACAGGCGACGACATACACGGGATTAATTAGCACCTAGTCCTGACAAACAAACGACTTAGAAAGTCTTTCAAACAGGAGAAACTAGATCACAGTTTCGATTATACTACAACTTATTGAGCAAACGTCGCTTTCCCTTAGCATCCATAGGATCCAATTAATTTCCGAATACGCGTTATACGGGATACGTTTACTTGGCTAGGTAATTCTAAAGCCGAACAGATGAAATTCCACCCTCTCGTAAGTTCGGAAGGGATCAGGGGAACTTAGTTGTCATAAGGATATTTCTAGCAAAGCGATGCATCTATCTTCATTGTGAAAGCTTACGAGATTCCAACAACCAAGTCAAATGGTTAACCAGGACCGTGGTTTGGAAACGGAAGTAGAGTGGGTAAGCCAATAGATCTATCCAAAGGCTCATTTACACCACAAACGAAATGCGGTTACCGCAGCCCTGGGCGTTCTTGGTGCCAATTTATTGTACGCCCTGTGAAGACTATTTTGATAAGCTGCCTATAGATGAATAGGATGCAACACACACTTCATGTTGTCTTCGGGTTTCAATTCGAGAGAGTGAACGAAACACCGTATGAACTATCCACGACTTCGATGTACCTCTATGAAAACAACGAGGATGAACAATCTCGAAGCTGCATGAATGAGCTCTTCAGGTGCCCTTGTATAGGTCTGGGTAGATTGACAGTACCCAGTTTGTATGAACGATATAACTGACGGAAGAGCAGCAAACGTCTGTCTGTATAAGGCTGAACACTTTAGATAACCTTAAACTTAGTCAACCGAAATCAAGCTCGTGTGGGCACTCAGGTGACCACATGCCCCTTGCACAAACAACTGTGAATGAGCTGGAGAGGAGGGGCTGGTGTACACGAAGGTACACTGAATGGCAATTCGAACGACTTCATCAAAATAAAGATAGGACATGTTGCGGGATATCGAGTTCACCTCGATGCTGATATGCCAACACTGCTGTCAAGCTATCAGATGGTTACCAGACATGAAGGACTTCTACTTTCTACAGCCGTATAAAGACTCAGGTGTCGCCATCATGCAAAAGGACGAGTACTTGAATAGAATGAGCGCGATCCTCGAAGACCACACGAAGTTTAAGCCAGATAACACACCAGAGAACGAGTTGATTGGAAAGCAGAATGCAAGAAAATCACAACTATTACGCGGTTACATTAACGAGGCTCTACACAAGCAGCTTAAACCGACCGCGACCCAATCGCCACGCATGAGAGGATCTCTTAAAATACACAAAGACGGTGTCCCTTTGCGATCAATTTCGGTCATGAACAAATCGTTGGCTTGTGGAACTACTCAATCCGGTACGCAAAATGTGAACACTTTATTGTACTAAGGGTAATTCTGACTTGGTGAGCGCCTTGGAAAATGTTTCTTTTTTTCACAGACGTTAAATCACATTTCATCAAAGTCTTCTTATATAAAACTGCGAAAAATTTCCATCCTAATTTCTCTCGAATATTTTAGAGAGCTTATCATTTTATGCATAGAAAACATACGTTTTGAATTCGAAGGATCTATGGAGTATTTATGGACAATCCTCTTGGCTCAACACTTGCTGAAGTTTGTTCAGGAATGACAGAAAAATCACTTTCAATCTACTGATTCAACCGTATTTTACTAACGCTATGTTTATGACATAATTTCATGAATTCTTCGCATCTTTCTTTGTTCGTTACTCGTAAGATGGAATCCAATAATAACCTAGCCTGTTTACACGTTTTACTCATTCGATAGTTAGATGAGATATTGTGCCGTGCTGTTTTCCCGCAAATCTACTTGGCGTGGTCAATGTCTTTAGTTTACTAGTTTTACACCGGTCAACTATAAATGCGGGTTAGCTAAATCACCAATCGATTAAGCCCGCCGAATGTGTACGGCTGATACGCAAAGTTTCGAATAGCAGTTCTTAATGAAGACGCCCCTGGCGAATGAACATCAGTAGAAGTTCATTAGTATTCATAGCACAACTAAGCAAGCCAAACCGGTTGTGTACACTCTCTCCAAAAAGGATGCTTTAATACAGTTATCATTTCGAGGAGATCATACGACTAGCATACTTCGACATGGTGGCTGGTAAATTCGACATAAACAGGGAGTCGAACGTTCAACCGTATGTGATTGGAAGACAAGAGGTAGTCAGACTATTGAGCAGGAGGGCAGTTCAACTGATCCACTTATACCTCATTGTCTCTTTATACTGCTGGGGTTATACAACGATCTGTCAGACCAAAGTCATCCAAAATAATTCGACCTCAAGTTTCCATTACTCAAATATGGTGAGGTATTAGTGAGAGTTTTAGTCTCCATTCCAACTGAGTTGTCCCTCCCAATTGATGTGAATTCATCGCAGTTCCCACATTTAATGAAAGAGTTGATAGCTTCTGCAAGGATCACAAAGCGATTAGCCTAAATCCTGTGTCTAAGGTGTTAACAATAACTATACTTGCTAGACTCATTAGAACATGGGAAGCAGGCAGTCAGAGAAAACAGGCGGGTTCCTGCCTGGAAGACAATGTCCAGATCAAATCTTTGCTCATCGATAAATTCTGGGATAACAACCCAAATACCACTGACAAACAATCACTGTACGTCCCTGATCACAAGAATGCGTTTAACTCGATTGATCGACCATCATTTAGGAAGTAGTTTAAAAGTAGGGATATACCGACTAAATGTGCACACGAACAGTCGTCTTGCTATTCTGATACATCGAATAAAGTAAAGGTATGAAGAGAATTGCAAAACAGATTCCAAACCAAGTGGTGTCAACCACCTACTCTTGTTAATGCTTGTCAGGTAGAAAACAGCTGAGAGCTGTCTAGGGTAAAAACGTCCCTTTTAGTGGGTAAATAAGTGATCTGGTCCATGTTGACGACAGGGTAAATTTAAACATGTCCCGTTAAATACCATTTTCTATTATGCCCAATCATTGAGGAGAGGGTATTTTACAGCTTCTAAATGCGTAACAAAAAGTATGACGACAACAACATTAATCTCAGACTAAATAAAGAAGTCCAGACAACTGTTGACCGGGCTGTACATCTGGGAAGTTGTGCCAAATGACACAAGTATGGGAATAGAAGTCAAGACTTCAAGTACAAAAGTGTCGTACTGTAACTTCACAGATCTCTGATATTAAAATGACACTCAAACGTAAGGTTGGGCATTGTAAACCTAGAAGATCGGAAAGGTGAAGCGTCCTGAAATCTTTGACCGGTGATATTTGCGGTTAATCCCATGCATTCGATAGCGTCAGAAAATTAGAAAACAAGTACTAACCACGAGGATCCATCAAGTACACTCAAACCAAACTCCATCGATTTATGTGGTTAGGTTGTGTTAAGAATACCAACCCGTCGACAGCTATGCCGCACACCCATTGCACAACCTTCAGCTCACAGAATATTGGATGATCAACAGACGACATGACAAAGCTGGTTTTGCGTGAGTTAGGAACAAAAGGTCGTGTGTTTCGCGGATTGTTTAAAGCGCAGTCGAAATTAGCAAGCGCGCATGCACTGAATTTGAATCGTGTAACAGAGCGTGCTGCTTTGTTGTTAACGCTATTTTGTTTTTCGTTTGTGTGGGTTGTATGTGCATGACATACTGAGCCTTTGGCTCATGCTTGATCGAATTATTTCCTTCTACAGGATTATTGTTGGAAAGCCTCCTTCGGAAGACCGTTGTTCCCGTTGTCCAGAGTTCGTCCACAAGAAAACGAGCAAACAGGATAAAAACGGCCGACTTGTGTGTTACAGACTGTGGTCCTCGTGATCCACGTGAGATCTGTCTGGAAAGTATTAGTCAAATTCGGTGGCATATCTGTTATCGTTATTTGACAAGTACTGATGGGAGATAACGAAAGCCACAAGGAAACAGGTGTTTTCATACGTTCACGTACAAAATCGGTTGCCTGACTGCAAGTCATAGCATTTTCATGTTGATTGTTTGAAATTAGACAGGGGCTCCATAAGACAATTTAGACAGTTCCTCACTTGATCTATATAAAAGAGTTTCTGCTTATCAAAGCTGTACGGTGGTCAACACCAGAAACGCGGATCAGCCAGTGCTGACCATTTTCATTTTTAAAGGAATATAAAAAGATCCGCCTTAAAGGTTTATAATCAAATTGTTATAACTTTTCACCACGTACAAGAAACTACACAAGCGTAACGAAAACCGACCACGCCAATGACACGTTAGAAATCAGGGACAAACATTGTCTGATATGACTTAAATATTTCTACCATAAAATTACAACTGGCACCAAAATGCTCTTGATGTCTCCTATCGGGTGATGTAATGAGTAAAAATGAAACACAATTTTCTTATTGAAGTTAATGCACACTCTTGAACCAAAAATGAACAGGTGTACTTAGTATACGCTACTGGATTCGGATGACAAAGACGAAAGCCAGTGCTCTCACTCGAACCAGTTTTGGATGTGCGCTGGCCAAATATCAACTCATCCTTCAACGTGATTGTAAGCATTTGTTGCTATTGTTGGCTACGTCTCGGTACTAACAGAATTACGACGTGGCCATTGCCGTATAATCTTCATTCACCTATTGCACCTGACTAGGCACAATATCATCAAGCATGACATGCTGATCATCAGATCTTCAACAGTTTTCGTCAAAAAGATTTACTCTGGATAACATTTGCCATCAATATTCTCTGTTCAGAGTGACCGGATATCGCAAGATGGTAATGCCATAGTTAAATCAGAGAGCAATGAACGGAATGTTAACTCGTCTTGAAACGAACACATGGTCCTTACCATAACAAGTTCATACTGATTGCGTTCTTTCACTTTTTGTCCAACAATGTATAGAACTTGGAATATAGAAAACAGTCAAGCAGAAAGGTGACAGAACTGGCCTGTTCATGTGGAAATCAATTAAAGAATGTGTGATGTTCCGTAGAGGTAGTCAAGAAGGTCGAAATCCAGAGATGAGTTGACGCGTGTGAATGCGCAGTGAATTGCAAGCAACACCATGCTTTTTTTCCAGACCAGATCAGAAACAAGGATACAAGATGTGAATGAACGGTAGCCAAGGATGCATCTGACAGCCGGCCAAACTGGCACGGTTAACCCATTCACTTACACGCAAAACGACCCATCCTATATGTGGTCGCACTCTGCGTTGTTTACGTTATCTAAGTTCAACCAGGTCGGACTTCCAGTACACCCTAAACATTCTGTAGTAGCGATTGTTGAACTCATTGTGTGACCAAACGCTAATTTATAGTCCCTACGTCATTTTCAAGGCAATGCGGAATTGCTAACCCAAGGGTATGATGTTTTGTCTCTAATGTTTGTACTTATTTTGTATACGACATCACGCACATTTCGTGTTTGATTATCGAACCGCCTCATTATTCCGTCAAAATACTGTGCCTTGGCCTGCCACTGGCCCCAGCAGCGCGTATACTGAGTGACGTGAAGTCGCTCGTGGCAACCGATCGAACATGGAACAGGCTAGACTCGTTACCATAGTGGTGACCAGGCCCAATCATCGTTGAAAACAAGTTAAGATAGTGTGGGAGAATGAGTATGAGTTGGGTAAAATAAGCATTAAACGTTGACAATATGTTGATGCATAATTTCGCTCGCTGGGCATGGCAATTCCAAACATCCGTATAAGTAGTTGACCTAAAATAATTATTGCAGATGCTCGATCACCTGACCTTAGCGCGCGACTCTTTAATCATGATTCATCCGTCCAGAAGGTTCTATTCAAAATGACATCACGTTAAGTAAAGCGCCCTATCGCCCAACCCACTCTCGTCTTTTTTAATCCCTTTGTCTGGGACTCCTGGGTCGAATCCCCGTACCATTTAATTGCGACAGCAATATGGACAACGATGTCGAAGAACTACTAAGATGGCCCAGATTGTGGCCAGAAACAAAGCCACTCAACCTTACTGGCATCACAATACTCACTTTCAGTCGTGTACACCATCATCATAACAGCCATGAGCCTGACCAAAAGGTACTGTGGCTC
>JTDE01022072.1:26989-49761 GCA_014338405.1 Paragonimus skrjabini miyazakii
TTTAATGAAATTGCCGATTACCGAGGTTAATGGAACGAATGTTGTCGTTGTTTAGCCGAGTTGTCTGTGAAGTGAATGCATTTAATGAGGCAGGTTAGTGATGTTCGTAAAGAATCTGTCTAGCTGATGACGCCGTAATTTCATCCACAGAGCTGGAGCCCTCGCGACTCACAGAGTCAGTGGCTTGAGACGTTAGGTCAGATGGCGACTAACCGAGCTCAGTGGAACGAATGTTGTCGTTGTTTAGCCGAGTTGTCCGTGAAGTGAATGCATTTAATGAGGCAGGTTAGTGATGTTCGTAAAGAATCTGTCTAGCTGATGACGCCATAATTTCATCTACAGCTTGGTTGTTTGTTTGCAAGGTGTAAGCACCTTGATATTGAATGATTGAATATAGAGGTAGCTATTTTTTGGTGGTTAGGTCCCCTTCCCTTTTTTCCTCTCTCTTCCTGTACAGGGTTTGCTTTTTTCTTCTTGTTCGTGGTTGTGTGGCAGTTAAGCATCAGTGTGAACCATTGATGTATTACTGTCTATGACGATGATGATGATGGGAAACCTGATTTGAGCCGGTTCAGTTTTAAGATTCATCTTTAGGTAAGCCCTTCAGTTAGAATTCCCGTGAAACGGTCTGGTCTCCTGTCGTTAGTGTCGTGTAGAAAACTGTGGAACAATCAGTACATAAGAAGCAAGATTAAGTTTCTCAGAAGAATAGACAATGCAAAGCAATGATATTCTGCTTCTCATGTATTTGTGAGAAACATGGAACACAATAATGTCAGTTGTTTGCCTGCAAGCTGTAGACAGCTTGATGTTGAACGTTTGAGTACAGGCGTAGTTGTTTTTTCTTGTTAGGTCTCATCACTTCCCTCTGTTCTCGGACAGGACTTACAACTTCTCTTCACGATTATACGACAGTTAAACCCAAACGAAAACCATTGTTGAATTGCTGTATTTGACAATACGGATGGCAGTGGCATTAGTGATACTGAAGATTCCGTCAAAAAACCTATCAAGCACAACCGCGCGCTTATCACAACTCGTCTATACTGTGTAATTATGTCGACGGGCACTTGTAGACCCCGCATTACCCATGGTCTAACACAGCTCCTAGACCATTAAGAGATTTCCTAAAACGAATACCGGAATGCGCACGATGGCCACGACAACGTGTACTCATCTGACGAATGGCGTCGATGTCAACAACACGCGTGCGCCAGAAGCAAAACTCAGAGCACGTGATGAGTCACGATTCATTTTACAAAGTATCCAAAATGACGACCGCAAATGAAAGTGCATACAGTTAGCGTTGCTCAGGCAACATCACTCACTATCAGAGGCGTTCTCGTCTCCTATGGACCTTGAACAGGGAGCAAATCGAGTGATATAGCCGATAGGTAAATTGTGTCAAAAGATAATATCACATACTTCCTAATGTATTATGTGGCAAACTGAAAAATAGGATCAATGAAAATCAAAATAGCAAAAGATTTGGATAGATCCATCTGGATCACACTGGCGTTCAAAGAAAAATGAATTCAACCATGTATGTAATATCGATTCCGTTTTGGATCCGTGAGTATGACCAATTCTGTTAATACCGATTATACGGCTTTCTAATCTATCAGACAACAGTTCACAACCATGCGCCACAAAATAATCAAGCCCTGAATAGAAAACCGTGATTCTTATATCCAACAGAAAGTACCCGGATGTGCGACAGTCTGAAAGACGATTGGGTAAAACGCATCCGGTAGATCAGTGAACAATAAGCTGACTAATAAACACACGCTCGAGGATTCAAACTTTGGTTGCTATCACAGATATCCCCCTGTTTGATGTTGGACAATCCGTTACTAATCAACCGCTAGATAGATCAATGTGTAATACGGCAGCAAACGTCTTATGCTACGGACTTTGGAAAGTAATATGTAAACGCGCAGAATACACGAATATCCAACGTTAAATGCATTAAATAATCACAGAGGTGAAATAGTGTCTTATTAGATGGTGGCAGGATCGTTTATGCGCGGGCAATACAACACGGACGCCTGATACAATCTGACGGGTAGAATGGGCTACGATAAAGAAAATTGCGAAATCACAGTTTACCGAAGTATCAGCAGAAGGATAAGACGATGATTTAGTAGACTAGGACCCAGGAAACCCTTAAACTCGTTGACAGTGAAGTAAGCAGTAAGGAATAAGATCTCATGAACTACAACTGTTTCGAAGCGGTCATTGAAAAGCACCACCCATGTCTGATCGGAAAGGCAAGCAAAACAGCCCAGGAAAAGTTGACAAATGAACACGTTTGGCTTCACATGGAGACAAGTGCATCAGTTCGTTTTCAGGAAATGAATATATGCCTGCATTCGTCGTGCAATTACACCACAAAGCTATCTCGTATTGAACAGTTAGTTACTCTCCTGACAATCATCTCACTTCAGTTCCAGACACATCTGAACTCTGTTGTGTAAGAAGACAGCATGCAAAGGTGCACAACTAAATCCGCTTACGAATCTATGAATTATGAAACTCAATACCCAATCGATAACACGAAATTAGCCTCCGTATACGGTTATCAGCAACCGCAAGACGAGCCAAACAAATAGAGTCGATACCGACATCAAAAATAGACTCGAGGATCAACAAACATCAACGGACAAACCTGCGATTTTAAAGGCACCAAATCGTGATCACGTTATGCGTTTTAAAAAAAGGTAAAGCAATATTCCTGTTGTATCTATCAGCCCATAGCACTGAACGGCACTCGCTACCGTGTGGCATGCCGGTGGGATACGTGCGCCGGATACAAGACGGTCAAACAACAGAAATAGCCATGCACATATCCGCAGCGAAGTGACTGAGTCGGCGTTGCTACCGCTGAAGCCACTTCTAGGTCAGCGGTCGCGGAAAGTTAGGTAGCTAACAGTCCCTTAGGGAAATATCGCATTCTTACTTTGTACATTTGCACTCATCGGCGAATGTTCGTTCCCAGTACAGCATCGCGTTCGAAACACTGAAACGGCTGTAGAAACATGTGTGAACGGCCAGGTGTTATCGATCATGGACGTTGACACGATGAGAGCAAGATATCACACCAGAGATGCACGTACACTCCTGTGCCAGCTAGCCTGGCTGTGGTTACAACTGTGTGTCGGTCACGTTCGCCCACCCGAATTGGGTAGATCTGTTCTGTTGTGTGAGTCTTTTGGTTTGGACCCTAGATTTTTT
Organism: Paragonimus skrjabini miyazakii; assembly: GCA_014338405.1. Taxonomy (NCBI): domain Eukaryota; kingdom Metazoa; phylum Platyhelminthes; class Trematoda; order Plagiorchiida; family Troglotrematidae; genus Paragonimus; species Paragonimus skrjabini miyazakii. The sequence goes on from JTDE01022072.1 coordinate 30,224, forward strand.
GTCTGGGTCCACACTTCTGCTGAGACGTACGGCATTTTCCGATGTCCTTACACGTTCCACTACCAAATCTGACTGAGCAGCCTGTTCTGAGCACTGTGCAGGATTAGGCAAAGGAATGCAGAACGGTATTCGCTCTGAAAATAACGGTGTGTTCCCGTGTACTAGTATCCCGCTGGTCCGCATTTCGTTAGGATGACCGCATCGACACGTCGTTACGCAGCGCCGCTAACTTCAGATATAAATTTTCATATCATTTACTCCCATGTTCTCAAAATAGGCAACAATATATAAAACAAGACAACCTCAGAGATGTTCCATGAAATAATGGTCAGATGATGTAATTAATCAGTCGTATTATGGAGCAACTTAAATATCCGTGGGATTTTCATCCACATTCCAAGGCAAGTGGACAAACTGGCTGATTTTATGAACTACTGTGTCAAGCTAGTTCGAATTGTGTTTAGAATGCCAAATAAAAAAAGGGTTTCAAACAGTTTCGGTCAAGAAAAATGATAGAACAGATGGTCAGTATTCATTGAAAGACGATTAGGATCAGAAAGCGGACATCAACTGCTTTATTCAGTTTACGTGAAGATTTAGTCAATGCACAGGTGTAAAAATGCAGCAGATCTAGGACGAGAGCAGTATACTTTGCACAAACGTCTGATCTGTAACCGCTGAGTGCTGCGAACCGTTCTGTCAACAATTCTAGGCTACGATAGATTCCAATCAAACAGCGAAATTCTAGATTTGTGTTTCATTTCGGAGTGGGTCAATGGGCAGATTATTTGAACACAATGTGAATAACGTTCAACCAATGGACAAAGTGCACACGCATTTAAAGCCGTTCCAGGCCGCAATACGCAGTTTCCGAAGAGCACATCCGGTCTGGTATGTCTGCCGCGCAAAAACCGAGATCCCCGATTACAATAGATGGAGCTCATAGACAGTAAAAGGAGAAGTACATCAGATCAAACCGGATGCGGACTTACCGGTTGACTTGCTGAGGTGCGATCCGAGGTTCAGGATTACATAACTAGAAGAGAATAAAAAGAGATTTACATCCTCAGGATTACCAATGGAAAACAGAAACCTGATGCAAGAAATAAAAATGCTCTAAGAGAATCCAATTAAAATATATTTAAGAAATACTTTTGGAAGACTATTTATGCTATGTTTATTACTCATCGGTTGGACATAAACATCGATTAGCGAGAAGACAGGTTGCACAATGAGGGACGCAGAACGAGTTATTACATCATGAAGAAAAAAGGACAGAGAGTAAATAGCACACATGGGTATAGTTTGCACAACTCAATGTGCAAACTTGAACAGAACAGAAAAAGAATGTCATCTATATGTGGCCGTCTGTGCTGGTGGGGGGGGGGATTAACTGTACTTACAAATACGAGGAAAAGCTGAACGGAAACGAGTAAAAAAGGAACTATGAACGGACTTGAGTTAGATTGTTTTCACTTTGTTAGTCAACCTCAGAGTGCCGGTTTGGACCGGCAACGACCTCACGGGCTCAAAACAGTGCTTATAATGCTTCTTGATGCTCACCCTCAAACTGGCATTCCACGACCGGTTCCGTCTTTGTTTGGACTCACCAAGTAAAAATAGTTTGAATGAGGGATCATACCTGCTACCTTCCGCTTCACGAAACAATGCTTTTATTGAGATGGACTGTTGTGCCACAACATGCACGACTAGGTTGGAACCATTACTAACTACACCCTCTAGTTGATCTGACAGACTACAGGGAATGATGAATAGGTTAGAATTCACAATCACGGGGACACACGCACACATTCCAATCCCTGAAAGTCCATAAACAACAAAGTGAAACATCGAGCAGCCCCCAAACTGATGCGGAATCTCCAAACCTAACCTAGTGTTGCATGAAAAACTCGCCCAGCCCGTGAACACATCAACTGGAGGTCCCATTCAGTCGCCAGTGCTGCGGTAGACGCACGATTGACACATCATACACAGAATGTGACCTAACAACGGCACAGGGTGGATTATGATTAGGTCGCCTGCACACAGTTAGCGAAACACGGGCTTTCCTACATCCACACGCCCGCGGACTGTGGCGTTGGTCACACAGGTGATCCAGTCGACGCTGATGAACGGGCGGAGACAACCGTAGCTTCAAACAAAGGGTATGTAAGCGTTGTGTGTGATACAGAGGTCGACTTGAACCCCATCAATTGTTCTGTTCTGTCGCGTCTGCGTCAAATCCGATACGGCCGTGACGGAAAGAACCAAATTGAGACTGTTGAATGACCGCGACAAACCAGGGTGTGATGGCTAAACAGCAGTCCAGTATGCGGGTCGGGTAATGAAAAAACAGCAGACAGATGACCCAGGCAGACTAGTGAGCCAAGTGCGTAGGCGGCAAACGTCAAGGCGTACGCGCACGGTGGCTATGACGAACGCACCATGTAAAATCACGTGTCGGTTCGGCAAGTCGAGACGTTATTCAGCGTCAACGTTACACGTTCAACATGGGTGTGCGCGCTGACTGGTAGACTGCTGTGTAAAGGGTGTAGATAGTGCAAGTTCTATGAAAGGCATAGGTACATAGGTCGGCTTTTCGGAGTGCTCCTGTCTCGATTAGATAGCCGATCCGACAGTTACGAAACAGAGGAAACAGAAGACACAGGGTCTGAGACGACTTGTGCATACTATCGTTCTTTGTAATCACATGCCATGTAAACGACCGGAAAGCTTAAGTCAATCAGAGCAATTTTGATTAAAGCATCAAACGGCACGTGCCTAATAGTTTCACGGGATACACCCAAGGTCAATACTGCGTGAAAAAGCGTGGGCGTTAGAAATAAATCATAATCGGGAGTAGCTAACTAAAAAAAATTACTTAAATGCAGAAGCTGCTACCAAATGACAGGATTTCTAGGCTATATGAAGATGATAGACTTGAATTAATTCCCGACAAATGCGTGCAACCCGAAATGCTCATATCCACCAGTAACTGCATAGGCAACAAAGACCTTGGGGCAATTCTTAAACAGCTTGAAACAAGAGCACCGCGTGTTAAATAAAGAGAATTATCCACGAGAATTCTGACGTAATGACCATAATGTCCTGTTAAAAGAGAAATCTCATTTGGCGAAATAAAATCATGCCTCATTGACCCAGTGCTGCATATAGGAGGTTGCGCTTTTAAATAAATCGAGGCGAAACAAAGCTATGCACTAACCTGAAGATCATACTTGCCACCGGGTCAAACGAAAGTTTGCCAATACTGCCAGAAACATTGTCAGAAGTACTGTCAAACGTCCGGCAGAAGGTTGACGTTTTGAAGTAGTGGAAAAGCGTTCTATCAATACATCGAAAAGTTAGAGTCGCTGTTTCGCGTGGAAACCCCATTCTTGTATGGTACCTACCTATCTTCACGAGACAGCAACCTGGTTTACGAGCTTGAAGTGTCTCGTTTGCATGGCACGTGATCGTGTATGCCCACCAAGTCCACTGCATGTCAATTCAGACGAAAATATCAGTTCAATACTGCTGGAATTGATCTTTGCTACTTTGTTATTATATTCGCTGATGTATGAAAAAGATAGGGCTTATGGTCAGTTTTGTACAGGTTTTGTACTAATATGACTCGCTACAAAAATCCTATCATCAAGCCTTCCCTTTCCACTGTCCTGGCTAGAAGGAATCTAGAACGACATAACGGTTTCAATTCGGTGGCCTCGACTGATACGGCTGAAATACGCCTTGTCGTTCGCCTGCCAATTCATTACAACGCCTATGTTGTTGTAACGGCCGTGGTAACTTAAGTGTGGGAAGCGGAACCCTCGATTTGATGGCTAAAGGAAACGAGCCTGGCCGCCTCACGTTCATCGAGAGATCAAGTAACCTGCACTTTATAGGACAACTATTTGAATCTGTGTTGTAAACCCTCCTAAACGGTACGCTGGTTCGATTTCAGTATAGTGGTACGCCCGATAAAATCGGATTCTCGCCCCGATAATAATTCACACGAAAATCTCGGTCCCGAATAGTACCGCGACTGTCCCGTATTCGCTCCCAAGGCAAGCCAAAAGACGCGTTCAAAATAGGAAGCTTTGTTCCGCTACAAAACGGGTGCGACCAAGGTGACAAGGACAATAGTACTCATAGGGTGCACAGTGGCCATAAGAACATTTCCGAATCATAAAAAGAGAAGGACATTTATCGGAAAAAAATAGTTAGGGTCACTAATGGGGACAATGGAGTAAAAAGTCTGACGGGTAAAAACTATCCAAGGTCACCCTCTCGGCCGCTGTGAGCAGGTTCACAAACTAGGACAAAGTCAATCGTTTTTTCCCTCCTCACGGCGGAGGCGCCTTGGGACGGTAACAGGGTGGGGCGCCCTAACAACCTGCTAGCTAGATATGGGAATTCACCACGTTGCTGAGGCATCCTGGTTCGACTCGATTAGACAGCCGACAGCTTGTCTGCCAACCGGGTCAGTGTCTCTGTTTTTCGTCCGGAATGACCTTAATTTACCGATTGTCTCCTGTTCGAAATTGGGGTCCTTTTGACAAAACAAATATTTCGGTCTGTAATTACATTGACATGTCCAAACATGTGGATGACCGAACGCTCTGATTTTGACACGTGGAACCTCCTAACAGTGTTCAGTCGGTAGTCAGAGAAGAACAAACATAAAATAAAAATTGAAAGGAGAATGAAAGAAAAACGAGAGCTCTACAAACGTTAACTTCGCGCCAACTGTTATAGTGTAGTTGACCATTGACCAGCATTGTCTTTTGGACTGGGCCACAATACCAACAACAACTCGTGTAGAAGCTTGTATCTCTTCAACTCACGTGATGCACTGGTTCCGGTTGTACATTCTAACCTAACCAAGATCGCACGGAAAGCTTGTTGTTAGGCATTTGCAAAGCGTACCTGAACCACTATAACCTCACTATGAGATCAATATGCCTATATGCTTTGCGAAATTAAACCTTATATTTGTTTACGTGATGTTCTATCACGTCCACTGGTACGTAAATAATGACGATCGTAGAGAGAGAAAGTTAGGAAACAAAAAACGGAGACAACTGGGATTTCACAACTATACAAGAGAAACGCGATTACTGAGATTCTGTGTTCTCTGATATCACACCAGTATTGAATAGGTGTTGACATTTTCATCCAGCTGATAGGTATAACGCTTTGTGAGTCGTTATTACGTACTATACGGCCCTACGTCGGAAGCAGAAGTGACCCTAGAGCTTAAGCTATTCAAACGTAATAAGGCTCCTGGTCCAGACTTCCTCTCTACTTCTCTTTTCAAGGATGAAGAGGACAGGTTGATATCACAACTGACGAAACTCTTCCAAACGATTTGGGGGATTAGAGAGGTATCCCGTAGTTGGTGTCTATCAACAGTAAGTCCCATATTCAAAAGAGGGCCCGGAGTCTATGTGACAACAACAGAGGCATCAGTCTAGTGTCTGTTGCGTCCAAGTTTACGTTGGCTCGTTAAGTCCGGAGAAAGTCAGACGCGTGAAAAACAGACAGGATTCCGATCCGGTCGACGGTGCATTGATCACATTTATAACTTGCAGCAGATCCTGGAGCACTGGCACTCTTACAGGCAACCAACGGTCGCAGTCTTTTTAGATCTAAAGGCTGATTCCGATTCAGCTGCTCATAACGTTCTCCGGGACTGTCTTCTTCGCAACGGAGTACCATGAAAATATATGAATCCGTTGAGACCACTGCATGCTCATTCTGCAACTAGGGTGACAGTTTATGGACAACTGTCTCCAGCGTTCATCCCTCCCACTAGTGTTCGTCAACGGTACCTGACTTCCCTTTTCTTGCTCAATTCTGTAATGGACGACATTCTGGAGGACGTGCCTGAGTAATCCAGTGAGCTTGATGCAGTATGCGGACGACAATGTCTTAGTTGACCCCTCTGCCAAAGACATGCAGAGCATGCACAACAAGGTGAGTGACCGGGTTCGTTCGCATAGAATGGGCCTAGCACCTTCAAAGTGTAGACTGTTGCTTCAGGACTGGAGCAGTTCCACTCCTACTTTCCTCACTGCAGGTAATCCGCCCGGGACTGGGGACAGTTTCACATACTTCGGTAACGCCATCTCAACAGCTGGGAAAAATGTTGATGAGATATCAGCGAGGATAACAAAGGCTCTAATTGCTTTCACCAAACTGCATCATCTGCGGTGCCGAAATGACGTTCGGTTATCGATAAAAAGGAAGGGTATATAATGCTCGTGTACGTTCTGTTTTGCTCTATGGTTCGGAAACGTGGTCTGTTCGCAGCAAAGATGTCAACAGGCTTGCTGTATTTAACCATCAGTGTCTCCACCAGTTGGCTCATATTCATTGGACTGATCACGTGAGTAATACGGCTGTTCGCCGGCGCGTATTCCGGAACGCTCGGGATGCGCGATCTGTTGGTCAAACAATCACGGTGCACAGCTCGCGATGGTTGGGTCACGTAGTCCGTATATCATCTGATAGTTTACTGTACCGGCCATTACATACTGACCGCCAAGCTCAGATTATGCGTCACTGTAGAAAACACGAGAGCTCGTGAGAAGAGTAAGATAACGGATTTAACCGCATCAAAGTAGAAACTGAATACGAGGTTTTGCGTGATGAACAAAATTGCCGTCAACCAACACTTACCACGCATGGACTAAACATAGTAAGCTACTGCTATCGAACCGCCACATGAAAGTGACAACGTATGTAGACCCTTCATGCGTGGGTCACACCGTAGCAAAAGTCAATCAATAAAGCACGATTTTTACTGTCCAACTCGTTCTTTCCCACGCTACACATGCTTTCGCGTTTACGAAGCGGAATTTCAAAGAACAACACAGTGACGGTTTTCACTCACACGTCGTGTGCAGTTCTGATTGGTTTGTATGTGATTGACGCTTTTCTGTTGTGGATTTTTTTGTCCCCACATTCCTCGTCCGATTTTGTTGCGCGACAGTTGGTCCGCTCACCCGTTTTGTCTGTAATCCACTCGCTGTGGGCTTTCGTACATAACTACCCACCGCGTTGATGTACTCCACCGAGTGTTCGAACACTCGCGCCTCTGACATGGTTACCCTCCACAACATGATCCAGACACATGACTGCCTCGCCCTTGGCAAAATGGCGCACCTACTAGTGTCTGGATCATATTTTGACGTGGGTGCTATTTTTATGTAGCTCGTCACATGAAACACCTGACGATACATAGTTTTGAAGACTTAAGGTTGTTCACCAGAATAAATGAATTCAATGTTCGCATACAATGGACATGCGTTTACTTGTCAAGCATTGCTGGTCAGCAAGATAAGCATTCAATTACGTCACACCAGCTGACATTAAGTGTGTTCCACCTATACCTGTTTTAATTCTGTAGGACTTATCTTTCAGGGAGCCAATTTTCCACGATCTTATAGCTTCTTGTTGGTTGGGTCGATTCCTATCAAACTTGGTTACAATGTTATGCCCACTTGAAGGAGAAAGTGTCACACACAAAATAAATGCTTAAACCGCCACGAGGAATTTGTTCAGCTCATTACAAGTCAGAGAAAAGTCCGCATAGACAACGGCGCTGTTCTAGTGTCAACATAGTCCAACTTATGGAGTAGAGACGCAATAAACGCCGCGACAAAACTGCATGATCATCCCATCTCTCTCAGTAATACCGTTCTTATTAACAGGTCGATAGTAAACGTTCAAAGTTAGAAACGAGCCATTCGAATGCTGTGGGTGGAGCATTGTTTGGGCAGCTTTTTAAACAAAGAATTATGCACAGAATTAGGAAAAGCAGTCACGAAAGAAGTAGATGGGTGGTTCAGGCAGCTACGGCACATTCATTAGCTGACCTAGTGCTAGCAGGTCACGTGTTTTAAAAACATGGTATGCATTATGAACACACACATTACAAAGGGTCACTCGGTTGCACATCCAATATCCTGAGCGAGAGCAAACAGTCATGTGACCCGGATCCATTGAAATGACACCCTAGTTCACATTTACTTTATGTATGTATTTTCACAAAGGTGTAAACTGACCGATGCGGAAAGAAAGGAATAGACAGACGTTTCAACGAATGCAGCTAAGTTTACAATCAATTGTCCGGAGAACCCAGAGATTTTGAAATGTTCATGCGCGCTACCTAAGAAGATAAGGAACATCGTGCAAAGCGAAGCGTACTGGACGACGATAAGTTTTATCAAAAAGGGATGAAAGGTGAATATTGCCAATAGATTCCAAGACAACAAAAAGTGCCTTATAGGTCACAACAACACTCATACCCACTATTTCCGCATGAACTGTGCAACGGACGTGAGACAGCAGTTCACTGTTGAAGTATAAGAGAACAAATAAAACTGTTTTGCCAAATTGGTGACATGTATATGTATATTCAACATGTGAAGACCATATGGATTGGCAAAGGTGCCAAAATATAAAAAGAAAAAAACATTTTGGAAGGTAAAAAAGACAAAAATGTAGGGGAAGAAAGAAGAAAAATTACACCTTTTGTATCCAGAGGCTCGCAACACGAGTGCTTCTGATTCATATTCTTCGCCATATCAGACAACGCTCTCAACCAAATGTGTTAACTCTTCTTTACAATCCAACCGGGAAGCCAATAACGTTCTACTGAGGCAAGCTTCACAGTGAGCGTCTTCACACACCGAACCCAGGTCACACACTGGCTACCAGGCTGCTGCTTCTAACCTAACCAATCACTCGCAAACAAAATGCAATATGGTAGGCGATGAGTTGGCATTCGTAAACTGTGGCCAGGCCAACGAAGCCTGTGAGACGAGATCAGTATTCTCAAGGATGGATAGACTCTACCTGTTCCAAAAACGTGGCAGCGAACTTCGTCACTGCTGACATGATATTCTCATCACATGCCGCAAATGCTTAAAAGACACTGACGGTCGAAAACGGATACTCTACGAGTATACTCCGCACAAATGGACCACGTTTTGGAGCCATACCGTAGGACCAGCGGCAGATAGAGTATCGCATACTGTGAGCGGAAGTTCACGGTTCTTGGTATCATTCGGAGTATTTTTGTTTATTTCATCTATGAATCCGATACATGGGAGATACCGTTGACATAAACTAAGGAAGAAGGGAATGAATTTCCGTCGACACACTAATAATGGACTTTTGTTAACCTTATAAAGGATACTTTCAGCTGTTGAAAAAAGTGAACCGGTTACGTTGAACCACGATAAAGACATCGATTCTTATACTCAGACACACGAGCGCCAATTGATATTTTACACTTCTTTAAACTAGTGAGAGACTGTTAATCTCCAGCACGATGAATCTCAAATTTCCACATTGAACACCACGAGGGCATGGATGTTTTTTCAAGGTATTGATGTTTCCGAGATGCCGGCTAGCAGTGTTTAACTCAACTACATACGAACACTGCGTGGATTGAGCTCGCCAACCAGACATGGATTTAAAATATACGGTTCGACAGCCGATGAGGCGGTCGATTTGGGAAAAGTTTAGAGAAACCCAAATTCGAACGTACTGCGATCCGTCGTCAAGGTGACGCATCGATGTCTCGAAAGTAAGTTAGTGAAGATACGTTGTTGTATAGTTATTGCACAGCAGGTGAACGCATAGTATTTTCGAAGGGTTACTTTTCATAGTATGCACATTTATAACAAGTTACTTCAAATAAATTTAGCCCACAACATTTTAGTAGCATTTTCTCGTCCTCCGCGCAAGACGTTCGTTATGGACTTGCTAACAAAGGAGATACTGCTAATAAATAGGGAATGGTTGCACACTTGTGACAACAGATGTAAATCGATATCTGTCCGAATGGCTTTTTACTGGAATTTGTAAACACTGTAACAGAAAAAAGATAACCGAAATTAAATCTGGTACTGCTGACACGTGCTTAGACTTGCTATATCTCCACAAATTCAAATAAGCAGATAGGGCGCCCAGATGGAATTTACGCCACGAAAACACAAGACATCGTCAACGTCACATAGTTCCAAGCTAAAACACGGCTAAACAAAGTTCGCACACAACGCGCACATAACGAAACAGGCTCGTTCAGTGCCAAACCCAGATGGCCATGCGGTATCACGTGACAAAAATTGAAGCACATAGTATCCGCTACCCAGACACCTGAGCCATGCACACGTGTCGAAAAGGCCATACGCGCGCGTTAGTGAGCACGTACGCACTGAATTTGGTGCCAGGACATTGACACGGGCTGTTTGGTGGCCTAAGCACAAGAAGCATCAGATAAAAGTGGTCCGGTTCTTAGGAAGAAAGAGAGGGTGTGAATCGAGCCGGATCTTCAACCATAAGCCGGATAAAAGAAACAGCAGAACTGAGGACAAAATTAACAGTGCGTCCGCTGGATTACAAATCGCTCAGCTTGCGTGTGTGTACGCTCGTCAATGCGTCAATAGTGTTGCTGTCTGGGTATTTAGACGCGACTTGCCAATGTGTTGCATGAGAAGCCGGGTGGACTATGAACAGAATCAGACACAAACAGTAAACACACCGATGATCAACAGACAAACACACAGCTTGATGTTACAAGCCAAATGGACACGTACATCATACGGTAAAATTGAGCCACATCTATGCTGTGTCGACCACGCTCCAGACAGTGGTGGACAAAACACCATGAGAAAATGATAACGGAAAGCCGACAACAAATTTATGGATATGCAAGATTGCGTAAAACACACATCGAACACAGCAGTTCAAACCTAGCGTGATGTCTAAGTTAGCAAATAATACCCCTAACAGTAGAATAGCAAAAAGGATTCATGACTCGCGATTATGTTACCCTTTAGTCAACATGCGAGATCTACCTGGCTCCTGTGGCTCCGCTATGTGGCATACGATTCAACCAGTACCGATCAAAGGTTTTCATTTTCTTGAGTATCGGTAGCTAAGTTAGAACTATCTAAGAAAAACGCGAAGCTGACCGGTCACTCCGATGAGCCCAGGTTGGTGCAGACGAACCGTCAGATACAACGGTCGTCGACTAATGAATACCTATGCGCTCTGTTCTGACCAAGATTGGGTAGGCTGAAGGTAGTCAGATTAAAAATCACTTTGTGGAGGACGCCTCGTGGTGTAAAAAATCAAATATGTTACATCCCTACGTCCACCCTCCAAGTGCACTACTTCGATGAGCTTTAGAGAGGAAGTCGAAATACCTCCGCAAGCTGAACCTTAGCATTAAGTGAAACGTCTGGCAAAACAGTAGATGGAGAAAGTCGACGAATGCATCAGACTTCATAAACTAACCCGTGAATAGTTCATCAGCAACATAACATTATAAGATGACGCCGCCTAGATACAAGTTACAAAGAATCAGCCTATAAACCGATTGCTAGATGTAACCAGTGATTACAAATCAGCTCAGCGACGAACCTCACACTATCGGATAAGTGTTAAACTCGAACCTCGTGACTAGTCTTTACTACATTATCGCCACGTATTGGTAAACATCTAGTTATCTCAGGAAAATGAACAACCTGAGTTCATCAAACACAGAAAGCTACCTGCCAAGGAAAAGCCAGATCGCGTCAGTATCATGTATGTTCCTCGCCACGTACTCTATAGACAACGCCCAGCTCACTGATCTAAAATAACAGCTGGACAGTCAAGGACGTCAAATAAGCAAATGAAAGCAAGATGTAGTTAGTTAGGAACCGTAGTTAACGTTTGTTCTCCAGACTATGGACATTAGGATCCATCCAATCGGAAAAAAGTAGGGAGTATGGTGGTCAATCGGTTCCGTTACATGAATGTGGTCGTTATCTGAGTAGGTGGACTATGAAGCAATGACGATTAATGAAGCGAGATAAACTCAACCGCAAGAGAGCAGTTTCACAGAATGTGTCATGCACTCTCATTTGCAACTTGATCGTTTAGTTGTAAGATATGGTCATCCTGATGTTGACTGCCCGAGTTAAAATATAGGAGTTTCAATTGATTTCAATCCTATACCCATAGACAACAGCTTTTCTTCTTACCGTAAATGGACAGTGGTTAAGCATTAGGAGATGTACCCAAGTTGAGAACAGGAGGATGACTTTCAGTGGATACAGTAACCGTTAAGTAAGCGGAAGACGAATAAGCAATCAAGATCAAAGGGAAATTAGAAATGCGTGACAAATTCGCCTTCGGCATTACAACAAAACATCTAATATCCCTATTGATTGTAAGGAGATACGGTGATTACAATTTGTCTTCTAGAAACTGATCCGAGATGTATGGGCTAACAATTCAATTGCATGATCACTGGCAAAAATGAAATTGTGATTCTATGTATCACACCGCAATCCTGTGCAACAGGCAGTTTAGTGAAAGATTTTGAAGACTCAGAAACATCCTTCTAGCAGATACCACTCACTACAATTGTAAAACAAATTGTCATTTGTTGTCCGGTAAAGTGATATTATAAACTAATTCTTCAATACATATGGGAATGTGCAGTAAAATCACTGAGAAGGACTCGGACAAATAAAACAAACTGGACGCACTGTTAAGAGATTAAGATTTACTAGCAACACCATCTTTAAACCATATGATTCATTAAAACCTAGAAGATTGGACTACCAATCCGCTCAAACAGGGATGTGACCGGCGTAGTTTACCAGAGATAAACTAGGTAGTCAGAACTCTGAGGGAACTGCTGTCACAAAATATCTCAGGATTTACAGTGGCTTATTGTGTGGTCTTGTCCTCATGAAACAGTAATACAGTTGGGAACATATGGAGGAAATGCAGAAGAAGGACTTGGATGAAAGTTTCTCTAATTCGAATATTTATCATGCTACCCCAGTAAGACCAGTCCAAGTCATGAACTTGGGGCTAAATTGACGTAGATAGACAGCAAATCTTCAAGAATATTGGACGAGCGAACAAAGTAGTCACCATATGTTCCCGATGAAACGTTTACCAGAAAATTCAGGTGTACACTTGTTAACAGAGATCTTGATCCTTGCACGCAAGAGGCTGAAGCTGCAACGTTTTGAAAATTCTGAAGTTACATTCCCGTAAAAATTGTGTTTATTAGGGCCTCTGGGATGCAACGATGCTGTGACAACCCTGTGACGCTCCTTTCAGAGCTTCATGTACGTTCCTAAGCTCCGAGCATTGTTAAGTTGTCTGCAGTAATCCGCGTCCCACAATTTTCTTTTGGGATATTCAGGGATCTCGTTCCGTTAAAATTAGACAGGAACCAGACCGTAGATGACGCCATCGGATCGTAATCGATGTTTACTGTTCAGTACGTTATAAAGCATGCACACATCAACAATGACGTTAACAACAGACCATACGTTATCGGTCACTTCGGAACATGGCGCGAAATCATGAGTCCATTAAAACTCAACGAAATCAAATGTGATAACTTACTGAATGTTCCCCCTGTCCGGACTTGGGAGAGGTGGTTGTAGGGAAACCGTTCGTACCAATGACATTGTTACTATTTCTCGTACGTGATCTGTGTACGACAAAATTCAACCCGCTTGCTCGTTTACGCTTCGGTTGTCGTGAATAACCCCAACTCCACCAACGCGATGGGCGTTTGCCTGTCTTTCGGCATCTACGACCGGAGGTAGGGTGTACTTTTGCATCAGACGGCTCGTACGGTTCATCGTTCACGTCCACTTTGGAATTCACATTCAGAGAGGACGGGAACCTAGGTTGATGTTGGTTTTGACCATTCGACTCAATTCTAGGACTAGCCTCCGGACTGGAGAGTTCCCGAAAGAAGCCGATTGTCGAACAGGAAGAAACAGAGGAGGCACAAGGGGATGGGATAGGCGAGGGAGTATGTGTTGGCAAAGAAGATGACATTCTATCCTCCACTTCTGTGCAGTGAAGTTTGGAAAGAATCACAGACGGATTGGCGGTCAAAGAAATGGAATCCACGTGTGCGTTGTGATTGGGTGTTCCCGAGGGAGATTGGCAGGATGGACTATTTTCACGAGTGGGCGCCTGAGATGGCACGGCAGAGCGAAAGGTGAACGCCACATTAGATGGATCGGGATGACACAAAAGCGGTTTAGGATGGTGCTCCGGATCGACAGACGCCGAGGAAGGACTTGAAGAGGTTGCACAACCAACCTCAGCATCAGTGTCACCACTGCGAGTACTGTTCTTGTCGTTGTTGTGAGTGCGGGTGTAATGTTGCGCAGCACAGTTGGGTAGAAGCTGTTGGCGCACAGAAAATCCAGAATCCACCAGCCTTTTCCCCTGTAACTTTGAAAGTCGCGTTGGCGCAGATTTGAGCTTGTTCATTTCTAACAGTGTCATGGTTTTGTTGTTCCCTAACTCAGTGTTAACAGTGCCATGGGCACACTGATGATCTTTTGAGACTCTCGGAAAATATTGTAAAGCGACCTACCAAAACAAAAGGACACGCGTAAACAACTTTTGTTTAAGTTGGTAGGTAAATAAACTGTTTTCTGAATGCCGCAACTAATCTAGTGATCAAACAATAGTGAAGAATGATGGAACCTATTTATGAAAGTTTAACAAGAAGGTGCAAACAATCTTTGGTGACTGAAAACAAAACATATACGGCTAAATCTCGATAAACTACAGTACTCGTGGAATCCGACTGTATCTGTTGATGACCAAAAGAAAAATATTGTACCTAAGGCAAAAATGTGTGTATAAAAAGTATCGAAGGGCGTTGGGTATCCTGCCTTGGTATACTTACAAACCAACAACAAACATGGGCATCAGAACCAATCGGATTCACTCAAACCTAACATCAATAGGTGACTACAATGTGCAAAACATCCTGCAGTTACCCACATCATAGCGCAATCTAGGCAACATGCAAAACAAATTATGGACAACGAATAAGACAAAAGTGGTTCCAATCGCCTGAGGATGTGCTGTTTACAAACAAGTGAGAAAGATAGAATCATGAATGAGGTAACTAATCCAAACGAGAAGCATGTAGGTAAACCAATAATATTCCGCAACAGTCTTAATTATTTAGTTGAAAATAATTTTGATTACAGAGAGTGGTCTTCACAGGACCAGAAACTTATGTTCCTCTGTAAACCATGATCCGATATCTCGGACACGGTCGAACGGCTATGGGATATTTATCTGAATGTGAAAACCGCAATAAAATACGGATGACGTCCAACTTGAAATTAACCAGGTTCCCGACTGTTCATCACTTACCTAAATAAGACACGGTAAGTCTAGAGAAATTAAAGATTTCGGCTTGACTCAGACGTCCTAATAGGTGGGCTATTGATTGGAGTAAACAAGAGATAACTGCCTTCCACGGAAGACGATAGAACAACTTGATCAAGTACATAAGCGAAAGCAGCTTAACATTCAAACAGAACAATTCGATTGTACCTAACCTGAGATCAAGGGGCGCAGAGATCAACACTGTTGCTTCACGAAAGCGTCACTGGAGTTCAAACATTGGCTGAGACAAAGAAGTATAATGCAGACAAGCTCTAACATGCACGACAGCACATCTGTAAGAAAAGAGCCGGCTAGAACTTTTCTAGGAATACCAAAGCCGTTATCAAATGCGAGTGACGTTCAACTTCGAAATTACCAAAACTCCGACCATTCACAAACATACTTTTTTATGTCATAGTTTAAGACGGCACTCACGCCGAATGAGAAGCATAAACAATAATAATAGCAATAGGGATGTACAACATACACTCTCGTTTGTGAACAGTATAATGCGTACATTCGGGAACTAAAGAGCAGGTCTCAACGTTAGGAAGAGGAGGGATCAGGAGTGACTATTGAAACCGTGCTTATGCACTATGCTATGCACTATGGCGAACGACAATGCACTGCTGCCCAATGTGTGTGGATACAGGTAAGCCATGCAGCTGAGTGTACGTGTTCGGTGTTGTGTGTTTTCACAAGCGTCCTTTGGCTTCGATCACTGCGACAGGCTAATCTGTTTCGGATGCCGCCAACCATGTTTTCACGGAATTTGTAACAAATTCCGCGCAATACACAACTTCACAAGCCAAGTGTTTTTACAGTCACAACAATTGGTGCAGTGACAAATGCGAGGTTAAAAATAGTCTGGTTGCAGCTGTTTGAAGATGGAGACCTCTGAGCGTTCCTGGAGGACTTCCAGGACGTGGTCGAAGTGGCTGAGGTCAAGGCCGATCGTGAGAAGCTGGCTGCCCTTCGGACGCTGACGAACGGTGTTGAAAAATCGTTATCTTCCGGAACGAAATCAAAAGCAGAACCTGAGGCACAAAGCAAATCTCAGTTGATTGAATACCTATTGGTTATTTTATAGACAAGATGCAATATTAAAATGAAGAATTAAAATTGGTGCCGACGCCTTGGCATTCCTATTGGTCGGCTCGGCTCCGCTTGTGGCTCGTCCGTTTCAACGTTTGACGCAATTAAACAACTTGTTTTATTCCGATGCTCGCTATAACAAAATTCGATGCTAAGACGACGTGCTGTCTTGACTGGTCACCACACCGACATGCCAGTTTGCTCGCGATACCGACATTAATTGGCTGCAGCCTTATGCGAATCGCTAGCCGAATTTGTATTGATGCGTTTGTTCAATCCTCCTTTTGTTAGTAGCATAGTCCACTCTTAGTTCGTGACAACACTTCTTCTTCTATGGGAAAGTGCCCTTCATCCGGTGTTACTCGTTTTCTCACGTGCACTCTATTCCCTCTCTTCAATATTCCTCCAGACTTTACTTCTCACAAAAGATAACCGCAGTACCTCACCATGGGTTTTCTAGAACGCACTGTACCCATACTTTGTCGTCCACCTGTACAGCCGGAAGGTCGCGGGCTTCTCTCTCAAGATATCGATTTTGGCTTCGTATTTGTTGTGAACTTCGGATTCGTTCAGCGGGTGAGGTTTTAACAGTTCTCCTGTTATCGGTAGATGCGTGCGTGTTCTTCTCCTTAACACTCTTTGAGCTGAGCTGTAGTACGTAGTTTCGTCAGGAGTATTCTTTTTTTTCCAGTAACATTAAATATAGATCACTTCCAGATAATTACGCCAGTTGCAACAGTCGCTCTTCCATTTTGACCGCCGTTTCGCCCTTGCCATTTGACCAACTGAAGTACGGATTGCTTGTACGGTGCTGGAATCTCCACTTCTCGCCAAACATTTTGAAATCCATCCCAATGAACTGTGGTCTGTTATCTGAAAAGATTTCAGATATGCCATGGCGCGCAACTTGGCCTCGAAGTTTATTAACGACCGCGCCATTCCAACTTGACCAAATATTGCTTATTATTGAATGCATACGTCCGCAGATATCTATCAGGGTCTTTGAAGGATTTGACGCATCAGCATCGTTCTCTTGCTTTGTTTCGAGTCAACAATCCGACACGCATTACAACCCTGTATGTAGTCCCTTAGGGAACTCGACATCTGGTGTCAACAGAAAAGCCCCTTTCCCCTTCAGATACAACTGTTCACTTCTTTATGTGCCTGGTGAATATGCTCCAACATCTTCCGCTGAAACGTTCTCGAAATTGTTATTATTTCCCCTCTGAATATTAAGCCACCTTTCCGGATAAATTGACCACGGTCATTAAAGAAGACTGCTAGTTCCTCGGGTAACTTTTTCTTATCGTTTCTGATTGTTTCAGCTAGAGGTTGTAACGTCATAGTGTAATCCATAGCTACAATAATGTCAAAATGGAATTCTTCGAAGAAGGAAGCTTTTCAACAAGCTCTGGACAACGTGTCAACTATGTGCATCTGAGTTCCCAGCTATTAGATCAATTCGATGTCATATTTCTGCATTCTCTGTAGCCTTCTCGGTGCAGCGGATAACGGTTTCTTCACTATTGAAACCAGCGGTGTGTTGTCGGTGTGAACTATTGCTTTTCGACCAAACGTATAAGTGATGGACCGTTCCAGGGCGAGTAAAACTACGAGCATTTCCTTCGCAAGTTGCGCAAAGTTTCGCTCAACGGATGAATGACTCCTGCTTTGGCAGTCTACTGTTCTTCTGTTTTGTAATAATACCGCCCCTAGGTCAGTGAATGACTAAAGGTAATGCTGGATTGCGGTAGTTCAATATAGGGGTCTCGTTAACAACTCGATTGATTTTACCAAATACTGTCTGTTGTTCTTCCTCCCATTTCCACGATACTCCTTTATGGATCAAAATGCAGATGGAATGCATCATGTCGGATAAGTTTGGGAAGAAACGACTCAGATAATTGACCATACCATTCAGTCGTTATACCGCTTTCATGTGATTATAACCTATCTTCTCGGGGTCTATTTTGAGTTCGCTTGATGTTAGCAAATGTCCGTGAAAAGTTACCTCTTTTTCTCGAAAAGCCACTGTTGAGTGACAGGCTAATACCTCGATTGATACAGCGCTGCAGAAATTCTCTTATGTTTCTGTCATGATCCTCCATAAGTTTTCCAAAATTTAGCACGACATTTGTGACACACGTGACTCCTTCCAATTTGTCAAGTGTCTGGATTAAACGTTTTTGAACAATTCCGCTGGATACCTTCAAGCCGAAAGGCAAACGCAACTAACGAAAACGTTCGAAAGGGGATTCCAAATGCGGTAAAGTAACTGGACTGCTCATCTAGTTCCAAATGCCAACAAGTCGGAGGTAGGTTTATCTTTGTGAAAAATTGGGTTTGACTCGGTTCCGGTAGGATGTCAATAATGGTTGGTAAACGATAATATTCTCTAAAAAAAGCAACTTATTCAGTGGCTTGGGATCGATATACAAACGTGCGTCACCTAATTTCTTTAAAGTTACAGTAATCTGACTGATTAACTCGGTCAGTTCCTCTACCAGATCAATCACGTTAATTTGAACTAGTCGGTATAATTCCGTTTTACACTTATCGCATACGCCCAACGGAATCCCTCGAACTGATAATTCGAAAGGAACAGCATTTCTAACCACGGATAAACTAACGGCGTCTGGCATGTGACCGAGGGTCGAACCAAAAACACATGAACACTGGTCGACAAGATCGAGAACGGTTGATTTATGCAGAAATTCATCGTGGTTGACGGTGATGAAACCCATCAACTAAGTGGCATCAACACATAAAATAGGCGTTGAATTCCGATCAACCACCAAAAATATCAAACAAAATTCTACACATATTTGGGATTCATGACAGGCAGTGTTGCAACCTCGTTAACGCTTGTCACCGCATCATCATCATAGACAGCGATACATCAATGGTTCACACTGATGCTTAACTGCCACACAACCACGAAGAAGAAGAAAAAAGCAAACCCTGTACAGGAAGAGAGAAGAAAAAAGAAGGAGATGAGAACGGACCTAACTGGTGAAAAAACAACTACGTCTATATCCAATCATTCAATATCAAGGTACCTACACCTTGCAAACAAACAACCAAGCTGTGGATGAAATTACGGCGTCATCAGCTAGACAGATTCTTTACGAACATCACTAACCTGCCTCATTAAATGCATTCACTTCACAGACAACTCGGCTAAACAACGACAACATTCGTTCCAC